>PVJH01009227.1:0-80374 GCA_004026705.1 Nesogale talazaci | reverse complement strand
TTTTACTAAACCACGCCCACCTCTTGGCAGCCATTGATTTTCCAGTACTTTATTTTCAGTTTTGTCCTGGTAAGGTCATATTTATTTCCTGTTTACAGTTTTCCAACAAATGCTTCAGGGTTTTGATCTCACTTAAAATTTTTTTTCCCATTGAAATTTTTTGTCTTACAACTGATCTGAGCACAGGAGTTCGGGTACCGATCCGTGCAAAGTTTGCCCAACCTTATCGTTCCATTCAGAATTTTGTAAGCTGTCTATGTGAGATGTCTATAGGGTTGCATATTTTTTCTGCCATTAGTTATCTGACACCCTCCATTAAAACATGAACAAGACTTATTGTTTCCTTGCAAACTGAAGTAGATGATCTGCTGTGGGCTTCATTTTCAACATCATTGTGTCCTTTCTCAAAATGAGTTATTCAGTAGTAAACTGCTGGTTTATCAGTGAGTATTAGCCCCATCCTTTTTTGTAAAGACACAATCATTTCATCATTCTTCTATCAAAGATGCAGTATAAATCTGACATATGCTCCCGCTTCAGTTTGAGCATTGTTCTTATTGCTCTGATGGTGACTGGTCTTGAACTGATGTCCTTTCCTTTGAAGTTCCTAAAATGCCATGCTGTTCACAACTACCATATAAAGATAGTGTGAGTTTTCTGTTGTCCACTAAAAAAATCCATGAATTATATTATATACTGCACATTTTCTATGAGATATTGAAAACTTTCTGTAATATATGTTTAGACTAATATCACCTCAAGGCAGTATTATTATACTACAAAACAATATCCTGATAACAATGCCCCAAATCATAGAAAACCCCTCCCCTTTTGGAGGCTAATTACTTCTAAAATATCCCTTAATAGCTTTGGAGAGTGATTTTTCCATTGCGCATAAATGCCTGATTCCGCTGAACACTATCAGTTATGTACATTTTAGTGTGAAGAAAAATATTTGGGCAATACCCTCAACTAAGACTATAGAGTCATCATGTTTTAAGACTTCAAAACCTCAGATAGGAGCCCTCCTGGCACACTTGTGTAAGTGTTGCATTGCCAGCAGTAAGAACTATGGTTAAACATTATCAGCCATGCCCCCAGAGAAAGAGGTTATGTTTCTGTATAGATTTACAACCTCTTAGGGTAAGGGTTAGGACTAGGGTTTGGGGGTTAGGGTTAGAAAAAAATCACGATAATAATGAAAAGATTGACAGTCTCAGAAACCCTACTAGGCTTGTTATACCTTCCATGTGACTTGATTACAATTGGTTTTCTATATTTTAGCTGCACTCTTCTCCCAAAGTAGAGTATGAAAATTATGTCAGAACATATTCCAGCACTGCTTCATAAGTGCGTATGTGCACCTAGTAAACAACTACATGTGTAATTAGTTACCTTTTTAATAATGAAAACAATAGGTAAGTGGTCAGCTTTACATATATAGCCATGCTTCTATCCTTTTATTTTGTTATAAGCCCCTTTAATGTTATGTAATGTAATGTAAATTTGTTCATTTACATAACAGTGCTCATTAGTCTCTGTCAAAGTTTTATCTTGCCAGTTCTGTAAAGTTTGCCTTCTCTCACAGTTTAAATCACAAGAGCAAAATTAATAGTGAAGGAAACCTGGACATCTGTTCCTAGTATATTTGAATGTTGCAGGTTAGAATCTCCTCCGGACCTTGTTCTTGATTGTGGTGTAGGTAAAGAAATGGAAGAAAGAAGATGATGAGATCTCAACTGCAAATTTCGAAGGGCAACTGAGGAAGACAAAGTATTGTGATAAAATGTGTAAAGTCTTAGAGTGCAAAACCTAAAAAGGAAGCAAATGCTTAGTAAATACAGAGGCAAAAGAATGAATGGAAAACAAGCCTTGAGTTCCAATAGTGAAGTATTTTATGGAAAAGATCCTGAAAAATGTAGGAAGCAACAGAAGAAGATGGGAGGAACACACATTAACTACCCCACAAAGAATCAGTGGACATTCAACCATTTCAAAAAGTATCTTATGATAAAGAATTGATGTTACTGAAGGAAAGTCAAGCAAAATCAAGGCTCCCCAAAATAGTGGGATTTAAATTGAATTGCTCCGAAAAGCTAATGCAGCACTAGAAACTTCCAACTGTCTATGATTAGGGCCTATTCAAAAAGAAAAAAAAAAAAGATGCACCATCAGGATGCAGAAATTATGAGACAATATGCTTAATATATATGTTAATAATTGAAATTCACTCAAAATCAATCCCAGCAGTACATAGAAGGATGGCTACCAGAAAATTCAAGAAGGATACACTTGATATGAGGGCTATCCATACATATGCCAGAAGAATCTTAAAGCAGGGAATACAAGAAAGATGTTTAGGTGTTTTTATAGCTATGTAAAAGCATGCGATTTTGTGGATAATAAAATGTGAATCACACTTAATTGTACTGATGTGGAACTGGGAATTAGAGCAAAAGGTGGTTGTTGGGATAGTACAAAGAGTAACGTTTTGGTTATGAATCGGAAAAGCTCTGTGGGGGTCTTGCATCCTTACACCATGCTTAGTTGATCTGTGTGCTGCGCAAATGCTCTGAGAAATTGGACAAGGTATAGGAGCGCTAGTGAGAACTGATAGTGTAATGGGTACTCTGTGCGCTGCCATAGGCACGGTCAACCATTCAAAAGCACCAGCAACTCCACTGCAGAAGAAGGCACCTTCCCCTCCCATAGACAGTTCTGCTTGGGTAGGGGTCCCACCTGGGCTGTGAGCCGCCCTGTGTCAAACTGCCAGGCCCTCCCTCTGTGTGAGAAAGACGCGGCTTTGCGCTATTATAAGAGTGACAGGCTCAGAAACTCAAAAAATCAGTTCTACCCTGACCTAGAGGTTCGCTTGTAGTCCACTTTGCCAAGCTCGGAGTCTTTTTTCAGGACCTGCTTCTCCTGATAACACGCCCGAAGCATAAGAGATAAAGTCTTGCTGTCCGCGATTCCAAGAAGCATTCTGGCTGTTCTTTTTCTAACACAGATTTGTTTATTTTTGACAGTTTGGGCACTTTCCGTATTCTTCGTTGGCACCAGCGGTGGGCTTCCATAGAACTGAGATCTAATTTTTCATTAAGCTCAGGGAACAGGTTGTTAAAATGCCATTTGTAATCAGAATTCTCCCTGAGGTGGGTGGCTGTGGGAATCACAAATTTACATTCCTTACTCTTTTTTTAACATACATCTGTTCAACAGCCTATTCTAAGTAATGTTCATTCCATAGGTATAAAAACAGAACTAGGTTAGTAATATTTATTTATTCATTCCATAAGACTCATTATTTTTTATTTTTTAAACTCATATTTTTGATGAAATATTAGTTTTTCCCTTGCGTATGATGCTTCAGAATAAAACATAATTTAAAGAGAAAAAGTTCCCAATCAGAAGGTGACAAGCTGTGAATCCTTTCAACTTTGTATTACACCCCAAATTCTCACAAGATAGTGAGTCAATTATTCAGTTCCTGAATTACCTTAGCATTTCAAAGATGTCCCATCATCAGGGCATCTGGAAACAGCTGCTTTGACAAGGTCATTGACATTTTAGGATAGAATGGTGGTCAGATTTCTTAGAAGCGGATGCACAGGAAGAATGAATGAGCAGAAGAAATTGGTTAGAGTAACAGAAGCTTATAAAATCTCATATAAAGCACTGCTTTTCCTTGCCCTATATGCACTATCAGACAATGCAGGAAATGCTAAAATACATGCTAAAATACAGAGCCAGACTATTAATTTGACTGACAGGTAACAGAATTGCTAAATAATTTTGAGGGCCTGGTTGAATTTGGAAGCCATAAGTCTGCCCCACATGACAGAATAGCAATAAAATCCATTAGGGAGAAATTTGAGGAACTGAAGTAAAAACAATTAGTTTGAATTAATCCAATGATAGTTGCAAAAGCAAGAGCAAAAGTACGGGAGCATTTTGAAAGAGCCCGGATGGGGTGGTGGTGACACAGTGGCCTGCCAACTGCCAGGTCACCTGTTAGAAATCACCTGCTGCTGCTGCTGCTTCCTGGACAGTAGGGGCTTTCTGCTTCCATGAAGAGCCCCCACCTGGGAAACACACAGGAGCACTTCTACCTTGTTTTGTAGGCCCGCTATTAATCGGCATTGACTTGATGGCAGTGAGTGAAGGTGAAAGAAAAATTAAGAATTTAAATGTTTAACAAGCTATCACTGATAAACCATGAAGTTCACGTAGAGCAAAGAGCAGTCTCAGAATTTATTGTTCAACAAAGAGTTACAGATTTTATCATCGATACAAGGAAGATGAAGACAAAAATACCTTACTGGGTATTTGAAACCTTTACAATAGTGATTATGAAACTGCCAAGTGTAAATAATGAGAATATACTAAGTGGAAAAAAAATTTAAAGAAATAATGAGAATATTAGTAGCCATGGAAAATCAACTGTAAAAGTTATTTGCAAGAAGAGTCAGATGATGCCAAACAAAAAGGCAGGAGACTATAATAATGCAAAATCTGAGAAAATATAGATTTTCAATAAATATTTATGGTAGTTACATAATCTGGTGTCAACTTGAAACCATTAAGAGTGAAGGGGTCGAGTTTAGTCTGCCAGTCAAATGATGACCTGATTTGGAGGAACTAAGGATATAATTGGTTCACTGGAGGCAGGAGACACACACACTCTCTGCTTGGCCTCCCTCCTGATGAGACGCATGGAGCTACACTTATGGAACCAGAACCCTGGACCTGGAAGAGCCAAGTGGAGACACCTGCCAATCTTTCTGCCTTTGGTGTTATTGAATCTGTTACATGAGTCAATAAAGGAATTTACAGATTAGTATCAGATATAAAGACTTGATTTGGACTGGGCTGGGGTGTTTTCTTGATGTACAATTGCTCTTTGATATAAAGTTATTTCTTATACACATATGAGTCTCCCTGGATTTATTCCCCTAGTCTACCCAGACTAACACATTATTCTACTGCTGTATTTTGCTGAAATCTAAATGAAGTACAAAAGACAGGCATGTGTTCAATTAACTTTACAAAGTGGGACAGGAAATCATTATGATTAGGATACAATGAGGAATGGGAAGAGAGAGGACTAAGTGATTAATTTTGATTAAGACTTTTCCCTGCCTTATGCTTTTTGAAAAATCAACATAGAAATAATTAATGTAGTGGCTTTTAATTTTGCCTATTTTTTAGAATTCTAAATGTACAGTTTAATATCAGTGGTCTGCTTCACATTCTGTGACCATTCTCACCAGTTCTATCTATATTATTTCATTATCAGTCATACACATTCTTCCCTTTAAAGTTCTCAGCTAGGTTTTAGAATAACAGTTGTACAGTTGAAATCATATCGATAAGTATGGGCTCAATGGTCAAGACAAATATTCACTATAAACTACATTCAACTGTTTAGTTTAATGAAGATTTCATGGGACAGTTTCAATTCAAGTTTAAAAATTCTTTCTAAATGCTAATTTAGAATAGAATGCTAAATATCATAATATCTGTTAGTAAAAATAGAATTTATCATAAATTCCATAGGCATTGATTCATAGAACATGATAGTAAATGGAAATGCATTTGCAGTCCTGTTTAAGGAGCCCTGGTAGCACTTTTGGATAATGGTTGTCTGCTAACTACAAAGCTGGAAGTTAAAATCCACCACCGACTCTAGAGGGGAAAGATGTGGAGTGTCAGGCAGGGTTCTCTTAGAGAAATAAAATCAGGACACTAGTAATTCTTTTTATATATTTATATATAGAGAAAGGTATATAAGATAAGAAAGAAACAGTTAACTATGAAGCAGTACGGAGTGCTCGGTGCAACTCACTTGTTCAGTTGCACTCACTGTGCAACTCACAGCTAGAAGACTGGCAGTCCTTCAAGTCTCAAGGGCCGCTGAGTAGTCCTCTGTAGAGCAGTTCAGCCTATCTGGTCACAGGCAGCAAACAGCAGAGCAGGTCACCAATAGTCAGCCAGATGACAGAGTCCAACAGTCCCCAGCTCAAGAGATGTATATCCCAGGAGCGTGGTGAAAAGGGGCTTGAAGGAACCTCAACTTATAGCTCCACAGTCCATGATTAGGTGTCCCACGGATAGTGCTGCACAGGACAAACAAAGCAGTTCTCTGGTCTGAAGATCCAGAAGCAAGAGAGAGGGTGGGACTCGCTGAGCCCTTCCTATCTCTGCCCTTCAATTCATCCCGTGTGTTCATTGGCCATACTGTCACAACAGACACACCAATCTTCTGTGGCCATGTTGGCATAACAAACCTACTCATCACATGTGGCTATGTGTTTATGCACTGATTTCACACAGAGAAACCCTGTATGTGTTCTAATCAAGTCAGTGGCAATGAATTATGGGGGTTATTTGAAATAAGCACGTGCCATAGATTGTAAAGTGGAAGGTAAGTGTACATCAGAGATACACAAATGAAATGAAATATTAGAAAGAGAATAAAATCTTATAAATGCGTTGTTATAATATCCATTAAGCCTTCTTTTCCATATTTAAATCAATGTTTAGAAAATATCTACATGAAATATGAACAGCATATTGTTTTAGAAATATGCATTTACAAACCCTCATCCAAAATATGTCAGTCCTAGCTTCCTAACTTAAATTATAAAATGAATTTACATGGCAAGAATGACATGGAAGCCACTTCTGACACTATCTGGTTACACACTAGAGAATCCAGTGCTACAACAGTCAAAGGATGATTGCTGTGTGGCAGAGGTCAAACATTCCTCCATTCTTCAGCTTTCCTTGTCCTACACTGACAACTGTCCTTACCAAGGCACTCTATTTTCCTGCTAGGTTTGATCATCACAAGCAATGCGCACACCAAACTCCATTATGATAATGGAGTTTACTAGGAAAATTTGGGAGCCCAAGTGGCCTGGGCGGTTACCCGCACTGGGTAACATTGAATGGTCAACAGTTCAAACCTCACAGGCACTTCATGTGAAAAAGATGAGGCTTTCGGCTTCCATAAAGATGTACAGCTTCAAAAAGATAAGGGACTGTGATATCAAAAAAGGGACTTTTCTTCACGGGTCTGAATAGCATGGCTGGGGAACATACTGATTGGGTTTTCTGATTCAGTTATTGTGTTTGCTGACATGGTTAAATTTTTTTTAATTCCATACCTCTTGGGTGTAATATTATCCATCTCAGAAAGAAGAAGCTTGGGGAGGAGGTTGTCTCCCACAAGCAAAAGAGGAGTCATGAGTGTGTCCTTGGGTCTCTGGTATCCCTGCACATTGAAACACCTTGATTCTTGAGACAGCTTTGAAAACAGAAGTGTGACAATGGAGAAGAGCAGAAGCAGAAGTCTGCACATAAGGCAGAGAATGGATTTCTCCTCTCACGGAGCAAGTAGAATGAAGTGCATTGGGGCAGGAGGCTGGCTTGTGAAGTAGAATGCTTCTGGACACGTACTTGCTAAAGCTAGGTTTGCTGACCCATGGAGTTTGAGCTTCCTAGTTGAGTTTTATGGAAGAATGGCATGTTCTAAGGGCATGTAGCGGTAGTCTTAAAAGACAATGAAACATTGTTTGAGAAAGACAGAAGCCAATGGGTCATGTAGCTGAGAAACCAAAGACCAGAGAGATCTTCTTGAGTATGACAGAGAAGAGGCTGTCCTATCTAAATTATTTTATCCTGAGTATTTGCAGCCTATTTAATTCTTAATAAACCAATTACCCCATAGTTGTGAGTGTTGTCTGTGAGTTCTAGATGACCATTGAAATGAATTATTCAGCGTGGCTGGAAAGTAGAGTCCTGTTTGAAGAACAATTGGTGTCAGAATTGGTAAGGACATTTGGTGGGTGGGGTGTGTCTGACAGAAATCTGCCTTGGACAATGCTATGGAATAGCTTGGTTTCCTGGTGTCTTGTTCAACTCCACTACAAGTCTGTGAGTTGGTTGTAGTGTGGTGGCTTTTGTACGCGTTCCCTTGATGCCAGAAGCTTTGTCACTTGTATTTCAAAAGCCAGCAGGGTGACTCAAAATGAAAAGGTTTGCACACAGTTTCCAGACTGAGAGCAGATTTAGTCTTAGACATAGTCCTTCTTCGTCAAGAAGGAATAGCCTATCCAGTCTGAGAAACTAGTGACGGAAGAAACGTATGGACAGAATTCAAACATTGTCAGATACTGAAAACTTCTTGACTAGAAGCCGAGCATTGAGAGAGATCATATCAGAAAGATGATCCCTTGTGTCAAAAAGTATATAAAATATGACATGATGATGCCTTCTCCAAAAAGAGTTTCCCATAATGATTTGGATGGAAGAAAGCCATTGGGAGTATATCCTAAGAGTTCTTTCTTTGATGATGAAGGAAAAGCAAATCAGTAGAAACAGCAGCAAATATAAATTAATTATCAGAACTTGGAAAACATGATGTATGAATGTGGGGAATTTCCTGTCATAGATCAGTGAGTGCTTCCAGTCCTTCACCAGCTTGCTGAAACATTTTAATTGGTATTCCATCAATGTCTGAAATTTTGTTTCTGGTTTATGCTTTCAATGAATTTTGAACTTCATCCTTCAGTTCCATTATTTCCTGCTTGTAAGCTCCCTCTTAAAATGTTTGAATGTTGACCAGTTCCTTTTGCTACAGAGACTGAATTTTCTTTCCATCTTATTTTGATGCTTCCTACGTAATTCAGCATTTTTCCTATAGAGTCTTCCAATATTGGAACTAGAGGCCTGAATATTTTCTGAGTTCTTTCAGATTAGGGTACGATGACTGTGTTGTTCCTTTTTGGTTTTCTAAATCTTGGACTATTCAAATTTTATTATAACATTTTATTTTGACTTCTCAGCCTGCTTCTTGAGAATTCGTGTCTAGTGCATCATTTCCTTATGGACCTTAGTTACTTTATGATTAAGAACACGTTTCAGTCTCATTCCCGAATCTTAATGACATTTTGCTTTCTGTGTAACCACTACACCATGGGAGAGCAATGATGTTTTGCTTTCTTGAGGAGCGATAGTCTTCATGTCATTTCACAGCTTTTCATGTTGCCTCTCAATAGAGATCAATACAGAGAATCTGTTGAGATGTTCTCAAAGTTCAAGGATGATATATTCAAGGACATATTTTCACTCTCCTTGACTTGTTTTAGCTTTTCTCAACTTAAATCTGAGCAATGGATGGCCTGTTTTACAGCAAACCCTGGGCTGAGTTTAGCTGCTGAGACTGAGCGTCTCTATTTTCTCTTGCCACAGATGTAATCAGTTTGATTTCGGTGTGTTTCATCTGGAGAAATGCACATGTATGGTCACTATCATGGGCATAGCAGTTGCTTTTTAAAAAGATATTTGAAACAAACAAGTCATTCATTTATATTATGAGAGCTCCAACTTCATTTCTTACACCAACATCACATTTTCCCAACTACTGTTTCTTTCTCTTTGCTATCAACTTTCCATCCCAATTGCCAATAATTATCAATGAATCTTTAGTACATGTTAGTCAGTTTGAGACTGAAAATATTGTTGGAATTCTTCAATACCTTCATTTTTGTTGGGAAGACACATTTAAATAAAAGTTGAATTAATTGGATTTCCCTGATGTGGATAGACTTAATTCTATCAAGACAGCAAGATCTTGAAAAGTCCATCTTGACTACGAATGTCACTGCATTCCTCTGAATTGTTTCATACCTTTTCAAAATGGCCAATTTCAGTCTATTTCAGATCATTAAAGTCAATAATGCCAATTTTATGTATTCTGTCTCATTCTTTACTACTCTCAATAATCCTAGACCCATACCTTATACATTCCAAGTTCCAATTATTACTCGATGGTTGCAGCTTTTTTGTTCTTAGTTTGGGTCATAACTTCATCAGTAAATTAAGATGCTGAGGGATTTTCTTCAACAGACTCTACTCTACACATATCGGTATGGTCAATTTGATTTTATAAGGCAGCTCTTCCTCAGTAATGTGGTGTGTGCCTTCCAACCTGAGGCATTCATTTTCTGACACTACCTCTGACAATTTTCTTCTTCTTTTCATTAATTTTTAAATATATGACAAAGTTTGGATTCTTTCCATAAGTTTACCCATGTCTCATTCCTTAGTTGTGGACAGCGTCTTCCTTCTTTATTGTCTGTTATTAGTCTGATAGTTCAGTTGAAACCAAACATTTTGGGTCATTGTGTTGATATTTGAAATACCTGTGACTTACCTTCCAGCATCACTGAAACACACAAGCCACCACAGTATGACAAACTGGCAGACAGGTAGAGAAAATAATTAGTAGTGAGGAAGCCAACCTACAGAAAAACTAATTTTGTCATCATAGAATTTTGATAGCCATAAAATTAAAGATTGGTTGTGAGAATTAATGCTTTTTAGACTTTATGAAGACATTATTTTAAAAGTTCAGTTAGAGAAAAGGGCTAAATCATGTTTTGAAATGGTCTACCTATCAAGCCATTTGGAATCCTATGGATTTCAGAGTATGAAATTATGTATTCCTTTAATGAGGAAAAATCTTAGTTACTTTGACATCTTAAAAAATTACATCATGAGCACCTGAAATTAAAATCTGGAAGACAATTTGAAGTAAGCCCACAGTAAAAGCATTTAACTTGATGAAAAGAAGACATAAGATCATTATTAAGGAGACTAATGTGTATTACAGGATTGTAAGAATAATATCAATTGAGACATAATAATTCTTAAAGTAGAAAGAGTGCTTGTGTTAAAAGTATGCAGAACAAAGCAAAGAATGGATAGTATCACTACTTGGAATTGATATTGTAAAGTTAAGAGAGAGTATTGCAAAAATAGATACCATTTTGTTGTTTGAATGTTCTTCATAAAGGAAGATAATTTTCTAATGAAAGTAGCTATAGCAAATATTTCTAAATGAAATTGAAAACTAAGGGAAGAAAAGTGATTTTAAGAGTTCATATCATTGAACTATAGGAGATTGAGTCTCCATATTGAAAAAAAAATAGGATCATTTAATCATGACAGGGAATGTTTGAGAGAGTAGAAGAGAATAAAAATATACTAACATGGGGGGTAGAGCAGTTATGAATGCACTTTCCGAAAGGGAAAATGTTTCACAATAAAGTACATGATGGTGTATCAAAAATGGAATTTGTTTTTAAAGTTATGAATTAAAAATTGTTTATGAAATAATTTTATGAACTTTAAATAATTCTCCATTTTACTTAATAAATTTCTAAAATCTGTAATTTAACTTTTGGAAACATTTTTCAAACTCATCTGTTTAGATGGCTGATAGCACTTTGATAATTTTTTTCTTCACCTCTTCTAAGTCACCAAATTGCTCTCCTTTCATGTCCCTCTTTATTCACAGAAACAAAACGATTTTGCAGCGGGCAAGGTCAAGTGAGTCAGGTATATGGAGCAAGAGAAGATTGATTTTTTTTTTTTTTGCCTAAAACTGGTGCACTGAGATGGCTGTGTGAGTAGGTGCGTTATTTTGATGACAAAACCAGTCCCCCTATCTCCACAAATCAGGTCTTTTTTTATGCACTCTGTTACACAACCCTTTCAGAACCTCTAAATGAAAACTTGATATTCAGTCTGACCTGGTGTAGTGAATTCCAAATGTACTTACTATTCCCCACACATCAAAAAAACAAATGAGCATTGTCTTGATCTTTGACTTCACTTAACGAGTTTTTGGGGGTAAGGTGACGTTGGTATCTGAGATAGTTAATGTGTATTTTGCCAACCTGGCTGATAAACCCACATGGGGTTAACTGAAGGGCAGTGAGGTAAATGAATCAGTAAGCCTCACTCTTCTAGTTCTCCAGTCTCTTGCTGGCTGATGATCAGACACAGGTGCAACTGCCTTAGCCTGCTTCAGCTGGAAACTTACTTCCTGCAAGACATCCCTAAGGAGTAGCCACGTGGGCCTACCCTGATGCAGCCCTGGTGCTGAAACGGCTGTGTGGAGATCCCCTACCAAGTCTGAGTTGCTCACACATTCACTGATCCGGTTTTCCTCCTGCAGTTGACATCATTGCGTGTATTTTTTGAGATGAAGGAGGACTTTGTGGATTGGTGTCAGATATATGGGCTAATGTTAGGCTTGTGGGTTTCAGTAGCATTTGGTTGGGACATTTTGTTGATGTGCATGTACCCTTTATATAAAACTCTCTCTTATATGAAGGAGTTTCTGTGGATTTTTTTTTCTCTAATGTAGCTAGACTAACACAGTGTCTTATACTAGATTGATTAATGTTTGCTTTCAGGGTCATATGAATAGTGCATGTCTATCAGGCATCAAAGAACAAAAAATCAAATCACTGTGAATAAAAAGAAGTGCAGATGGGGGACCTTAGACCCAGCTATAGACAACTGGACATAGCCTTACAGAATGGTTGTGAGGAGATGATCCAGTCGGGGTGCAGTGTAGCAATGATGAAACACACAACTTTCCTCTATTTCCTAAATGCTTCCTCCCACCAGCCAACTCCCCACACCCTCTATCAAGATTCTAATTCTACTTTATAAATCTGGTGACATCCGAGAATGTACACTAGTACAGACAGAAACTGGAAACACAGGGACTCCTGGACAGATGTTTCCTTCAGGACCAGTTCTGAGAGTGGAATACCAGCAGGGTGGGTTAGAAAGGGGGAACCTGTTACAAGGATTTACATATAACCTCCCCCCTGGGGGATGGACTGGAGAAAAGTGGATGAAAGGTGATGGTGGACAGTGTAAAATATGAAAAAATAATAATAATTTATAAATTATCAGGTGTTCACGAGGGAGGGGGAAACAGGGAGGGAGGAGAAAAGCTGAGAAACCAATACCAAGGGCTCCAGCAGAATGTAATTGTTTTGAGAATGATGAGAGCAAACAACAAATGTACAAATGTGCTTGACACAATGGATTGATGTATGGATTATGATGAATTTTAAGACTCCCAATAAAAATAGGAAGAAAAGAAGACATGCACAACCACAAATAAACAATTTTTAAAAAGGAATAACATCATGCCCCCTCACCAGTAATGGCTTTGGAAAAGTGTTTGGGTCACTTCAGAGCTGTTTTTTCAAAGCACAGCATGTTTTTGCTCAACACTTTTACTGGTCAGTCAGAACTCAGGGCACAAATTTTGCACTGACCCTTCTCATTCCCAAATCTTTTCTTAAAACTCCCCGATAGTCCAGAGAGTCCAGATAATTCTCCCATCTCTTCAATGGTCTGACACTGGTTTTCAAGCACAAGTGCATGAATTTTGTTAAAATTTCTGTCCATTCAGGAAGTTGACTGCTGTCCATGAGTATTTTGTCATCAATCAACATTTCACCTTTTTTAAATGAGAAAAAACACTCATGCACTGACTTTCTCCCACAGTGCTTGTAAGCTGGGTTCAACACCACAACAGTCTCGGTGACATGTTTTCCTAAGTGGCTTCAAACTGCTGACCTTCCAGCTAGAGACTCAATGTATAACCCACTACCGCACAGCTGCTCTCACTTTCAGAATAGTGTTGACCTTAATGACGTGCGTGAGTGGTGTAAAACTTTTGAGACTTCATTTGCTGATAAGGTATAGCTCATAGTGAAGAGAAACAGTTATAAACATCCATGAGTAACAGAAATATGGGATGTACCACTAAAGCATCTACGAAAATTCGAAGTTTCACCTAAGAATCTACAAAAAATTGAAGTTATCAAAATTAAATGGGAGCATTAAGCAAACTTAATTTTTAAAAAGCATATGCATAAAGCTATTGTTAGCTTAAACTTTGTTGTTGCTGTTATAGTCCAGTGAATCAGTTCCTATATATAGTACTCTACATATAAGAGAAGGAAATACTGCCCATGTCTGCACCATCCTCACAATTGTTATGCTTGAGCCCATGCTTAAAGTCACAGTGTCAAGCCACCTTGTGGAGGGTCTTCTTTGCTGCCCCATCTACAGAGAGATTCCTTTTAGGACCAAGGCACACCTTACCTAAGCCCTGATATTTTGAGCTGTTTCCTGTGCATGTCAAAGTTGGACATTGAAAAAAAAAAAGTTGGACATTGACGAAGGAAGAATGAAGAAGAATTGATATCTCTGGATTGTGGTACTGGTGATGAATATTGAAAGTATCATCGACTTTGTTGGGGGAAATACCACCAGAGAGCTCCTTAGAGGCAAAGGTGGCAAGACATTGTCTGACATACATTAGGATATGGCCCTCAGATAAACTATTTCATGGAAAATGTCATTACACTTTGTTAAGGAGGGGAAAGAAAAAGATGAAAGGAAAGGAAAGGAAAGGAAAGGCCCTCAAGGAGCTGCACTGACACAGTGACGTCAACCATGGGCTGCATCACAGGAATGATTAGGAGGGTGGCATAGGACTGGGCAGTGTTTCCTTTTGTTTATACGGATACTCTGGGTCAGAACTGACTCAATGGCACCCAGCAACAATGATATCTACTTCAACATTGACCAAGCACTATGTTCTTTTCCAGAGACGGGTCTCTTTTGAAAACACGCCCAAAGTACATGAGAAGAAGTCTTTTCTTCTTTCCTTCTAAGGAGCAACCTGGCTGGAAGTTCTCCAAGTCAGATCTGTTTGTTCTTCTAACAATCCATAGTACTTTCAGTATTATTTACAGGACCATCATTAAAATGCTGGTCATGAGCTGAAAAGCAATGGTATTGAATCAGAAGGTAACACGGTTTACTATGCTGTGAATGACAACTTCCAAAGAAGTGCAAGGGCTTAAGTCATGAAAAAGAAAAGTTAAAGATCTGTCTTTAATTACAATGCTATCTGTGATAGACTAAAAAGCTGATAGGGCACTGGAAGAACTACTCTTTGCCAGAATATTCAGAAGACATTATTGGCCAACCAAGTAAAAGAGATCCATATTTGTGCTCATTCAAAATAGAATGTGCAAGTTTATGAAGAGAATCATTAATTTCACATGCAAGTAAAATTTTGCCAAACATAATTCAAAAATTGTTGTAGCAGTGTGTCAACAGGGTTCTGGATGAATCCAAGATTGATTCAAAAGAGAACATGGCATAAGAGTTATATTTACTCACAATAGATGAATATTGACTAGAAAATGAGAAATGACTTTACTTGCTGAAATTATAAAGGACCTGTAGCACATGCTGATGAAAATTAAAGACTGTATCCACTAATATGGATTGTGAATCAATAAAAGAAAACAAAATTCCTCATAACTGGCCCAATCAACAAAACCACAATTTCAAATGTTTGTCTAGAATTCTCTTTTGTTTGAATCCCCAGTCGATACTTATAGAAGAAATAAGCAAGAAATCAAATAGTGCATTGTATCAGGTATCTCCTGCACAAAACCTCTTTAACATTTTGAAGAGCGAGGAAAATAATTAGAGGACCAAGATATGCTTTATTGAGCCATAGTCTTTTCAATCTCCATATATGTGCATGAAATTTGACAATAAATCAGAAGACTGAATAACTGGTATATTTGATTTATGGTTCTTGTAAAGAATGTTAAAAGTAATGTGAACTTCCATTAGAACAAACAAATCTATCTTGGAAGAAGTACACCACGGATGCTCATGAAAAGTGAGGATTGTATGAACTTTGGACATGTTAAGATAGAGCAGTCCATAGAAAGAAACATCATGATGAGCAAAGCGTGCGTGAAAAAAGAGAAAAACCCTCAATGATTTGAATTTAAATAGTAATTGTAACAAAGGGCTCAAACACATCAACAAAAAGACATCCCTAAATAGACGTGGAGGTGTGTTGTCTTCACACTGTTCAGGCCAAAGAGGACTGGGTGTAGTCCTCACACCACTTCCTCAATAACTGAGACACACCAAAGAAAAACACAGCAGCATGGGACACCATCAACGAAACTAAAATAGAGGTGTTTACGGAAGAAGTATAATCTAGCCACAATCATACAAAGACAGACAGTAAATAATCTTCACTATTGAAACCATATGAATTTTAAAAGGAAAATAGTAATAATGATTAGATTTTTAACCTATAAATATGATACCCAGCTACAGAGCTAACTGCCTACTTTTACCCTTCAGTCAGTTGGTGAAACAATGGACAAAATTCCGAGATATTTTTGGATTTTGCTTTTGTGCAGACAGAATGAACATGCTTGAACTCCCTGAAATATCAATAATATATGTTGTTTGATTACTTACTATTTCTAAGTTATTCTTTATCACTAGCATGATGTTTGATTATCTATTAACACTATTATTCTATTATCTATTATTTTCTATTACCACTAGAATTTTTTTCCTCTGAGCACTATGCATCAAGAATATTAACTCATATTGTTTTTTCCCCGAAACTATCATGACATTTTTAGATCATTTAAAATCACATATCCTCCGTGTTGATCAGATAGAGATGAAAGTGGGCCAAAATGCAATACTGCATCACCCAAGCTTGCTGCCCTCGCTGACTCATAGGTATCCCATAGGAAAGGGCATAGTTGCACTGAGAGATGACCTAAGAAATTGCGTGGATTGCAGACATATTCTTCTTACCCCCATTCTCACTGCCATCCAATTGATTACAACTCACGGTTCCCATGTAACCCAAGAGAGAGCTCCCACTGTGGATTCTGAGACCATAACTCATCAGAGGATAAGAAAATATTTCTTGTGGCTGTTGCATTTGAAAAGTTGACCT
Organism: Nesogale talazaci; assembly: GCA_004026705.1. Taxonomy (NCBI): domain Eukaryota; kingdom Metazoa; phylum Chordata; class Mammalia; order Afrosoricida; family Tenrecidae; genus Nesogale; species Nesogale talazaci. Next base: position 63,690 of record PVJH01009227.1, on the reverse strand, counting down.
TGGCAATCACCGCCCAATGCATGACCACTATATTACAGGGCTCCTAAAATATTATAATGTTATATGTACATATTTATATATATACATATGATCTTTTGTGATATACATTACTTGTCATCATTTAAAAATTATAATAATAAAATATTTTATTTTCATTGCTAAGTCATGTATTATAAATGGCTTACATTTAAAATCTTTTTTTTTAGAATTCAGCAAAATAAAATTCCAGTTTATTGTTGGACAACATTGTTTCACACATACATCAAACAGGTCAAAAAAAAAAAACAGCAGCTTTATAGACAAAAAAAAAAAAGGAAAAAAAAAGAAGAAACCTTTACCTTTGGCTTTTTTAACCATCTCATACAAACCAACTACTTATTGTACAGCTAAGTACACAAAAACAGTTACTGGAATGCTCAGAATAAGATTGTATTTTGTTGTTGTTGTTGTTTTTGCTTTTTTTACAAGGTTTTTTTTTCTCCTTTGAGATTAAACATGATCACACCACAAGTAAAGTCAGAAGTAGGGCAGAGAACGCTCCAAAAGCTGGTTTGATTATCCGACATCATTAAAAATGGCTGACCTTTAACAATATGGACAAAAATATAAAATGTAAATAAAAAATACAGACAAATTTTCCTTTTTAAAATACTTGTAAGAAAAAAAGCAGGGGCTGGGAAGTTTGGGCTCTTTTTGCCTCCCCGGTTGCGAATTCCCGGTGTGTTTGGTGGGTGGTGGTGAGCGCCTGTCTGCGGCGGTGGCGGAGCCCGAGGTCGGTGGACGGGCGGGCGGACTCTCCACGCGAAGTGACCACGTTTAGATTCTGAGACGGGAAGTGGAGGGTGAATAGGACACGGCGACTTGTGTTTTTGCTTTGTTGTTTTAAGGTGAGTTTTTCCTTTTTGCTGTCTAGCCATCCTCTTCAGTCTTCTCCTTCTTGGCGTCCACATCGTCACCCTCATCATCTTCAGCTGCCTGTTTGCCGGTAACTGCCTCTGCCTCCTCATCTTCATCTTCTACTTCACCATCACCTTGCTCATCTTACTCCTCCTCTTCCCCACCTTCTTCCTCTTCTTCGTCTACCTCGTTGTCGGCCTCCAGTTCCCCATTTTCCTCATTAGCATTCCCGTTAGCGGGGGCATCTCTTGCATTCTCGGCCTCCTCCACAACCTCCTTCTTCTGTCAGTCCTTGCTGGGGATCTCGGAGCTGGTGTCCACGCCGCTTCTGACATGGCAGGCGCACTGGGGATCCAGTACAGCGGACTACAAAGGAGGTCCTAAAATAGTATAAAACACAAGAAGTAAAAAAATCTATTTATAAGTGAGATATTTTTCCTAAAATTTCAACATTACTCCTACTATGTAAATGCATAATCAAGTCACTGCAATCACTGCAGCTCCCATTGTGGATTGTCATAAATTCTTTTTTTTTTTTATTTAGGGCAGATTTTGTTGCATTAGTTGTACTTTTTAAATTTTTTTATTTTTTATTTACAATTTTTAAATTATTTTTATAAGGAATCATTTTATTGAGGGCTCATGCAACTCCCATCACAATCCATACATACATCAATTGTATGCAGGCCACATTTACACGCTATGCCATCATCACTCTCAAAATGGACCTGGGCAGACCAAGACAACTGAGGGACAATTTAAAATTCTCAGCATCTAGCGAGGACATTTCTATTTGAAGTATCTACCTTTGACTACTGCATGCCCTCCTCTGAATAGTGCAGATTTGACATTACTCTGGGCTCTAAGTAGTGCTTCAGCAATCAACAAACTAATGCATCCTCTTTTAAGTGCATGAATAAAGGGATTTCAAAGATATGGGGCACTTTTAAGAATGGGGGAACCAATTACAAGGATCTACATATAACCTCCTCCTGGATATGGACAACAGGAAAATGGGTGAAGGGAGACGTCGGACAGTGTAAGATATGACAAAATATTAGTAATGCATAAATTATCAAACATTTATGAGGGAGGAGAGCATGGGGAGGGGGGAATAAGGAGCTGATACCAAGGACTTAAGTAGAAAGCCAGTGTCTTGAGAATGATGAGAGCAACAAATATGTACCAATGTGCTTGACACAATGGATGAATGCATGGGTTGTCATAAGAGTTGTCAGAGGCCCCCAATAAAATGCTGTTTTGTTTTTTTTTTTTAAGTTTCATGAGTTACTCTGTTCTCAGGCTATGTCCTGCATCAAGTACAAATCCTGTTCATGGCTGAGCCCGGGTAGCATAAGTAGTTGAGTGCGGGTGGGACTGCAGCCCGCGATGTTGGCGATTCAAATCCAGCGGCGGCTCTCAGGAGCAATGTTGGGTAGCTCCCACGACCACTAGAGGGCAGTGATGCCAAAAAAAACACAAAGAGTATTCCAACAATAAAAAAAGAAAAAGAAAAAAAATCCTGTCCCTTTCTTTTTTTGGTTCTTCAGTACATTAAGAAGCAGCCATCACAACCAGGGATGTGTTGTCTAACAAAGCCTTGTTTTAAATAGTCATTCCATTTCAAATGGCCACAGGTGATATTTTTCATATATATATTGTCACAGCCTATCTTGTGTTTAACCTTCAGGTAAGTAGATCAACCAAGTCTTGGGTTTCTGCATTTTAGGCTTGGATCCTAGACTTGAAAATTTGGAGTTTCAAGTCTATCAGTGAAGCAGATTTCAGCTGCAAATGACAAAAATCTTTCAAAGTAAGATAACTCTAAGAACGACAGCTTATAATGCAATTGGAAGAAGTGGAGTAACATAAACCTGTCGAGGAAAGACTCCAAGATTAATATAACTAAACTAGACCTAGAGAAATTGATTTTTCATTAAACTTAAAGGAATTATTAGTCAGAGCCTATTATAAAGCTGAGCTCCAGGAACAAAGCAGCTGTATAGATAAGATTAAAAAAAAAGAAGACTGTCAAAAACTTAACTCCACATATTGTAAAATCCAAAACTAGCGAAATAAATGCCACAAGGACTTATGGATATTTCCCCATTTAATTTAGCTGCAAAACCAAGTATACAGGTAAATATGAATAGCAGAAAATAAGTCTCTTCTTGAATCTTTGCCACAAGCTGAGAAATACAACTTTATTTTCACTAGTTTCCAGGAAGTGGCATGCACCATGAGTGCTGTTGACATTCAGCAAGCCAGTCTACTGAATCTACCTCTGTGACCAGCAGCATCCTAGCGCACACCTGAGGGCATCGCCATTCCAATTAAAACGGAGGGTCTGAGCATTGGAGGAAGACGCGCACTGATGATGAATCCCTAAATCGATGTTTAGGTCTGGGTACTTCTGGATTCTAATTATTTCATTACATCCTCTCCATTCTCAGACCCATTATTTTTGTTTTTATTGTAATCTTATTTAGGCAATGTAATTTTTAGTTGCTAATGTGCATTTTAACATATTCTGTCATTTGAGAACATCTGTTGTAAAAAAAAAGCTTTTGGATTTGAAGGTTGTCTGTTCTTCATAACAGATTTGTTTTTGTCTGTGGGGGGAGAGTAGAGAATATGTGTGTGTATTAGCAAGGAAGTGTTCAATTTATTAAAATTCAGAAAGGGTAGAATAAACATCAGACTGCAAAGACAAAAATAGTACAAGGAAAAAAAGTAAATTGTAAGTATTAAGCCTCAAAAAGTGAAGCAGTTGCTTTGAGCTAAAAAAAAAGAGAGAAAAATTACATCCTGACACCACGGATTAACTTCATAAAATAACTTACTTCAAATATAACAATGTTGTGTGTATATACATATATATGTGCATATATACATATATGGCAGTAAAGATATTTTAGGAAACTGCTGTGAAAGGCTTGAGGTATTGAACAAGCTAAGCCCCTATTTCTGTCTATTTTTGATTCCATTTCTATAACAAAAATCCTGCAAAAATTTATTCCTTGGAAAGGAAAATAAATCACATAATAAAAGAAATGAAGTCACTCTAAGGATCATATGCTTTAAGTTTGCAAATTGTGATATTAATCAAAGACTCCTCATCTTAATGTATTTTTTTCTCTCTGTATCCATATAGAGACTTGTCAGGATATGTGACAATCGTGAAAAGGATGGAGAATAAAGGGAAGGGAAGGAAGACTGCATAGAGGATATGAAGGGGAAAGAGAAGAACAGAATACAAAAGAAGGAAAATCAAAAGAAAAAGGAGGCATGACAAGGGGAAGGAAGAAAGAAACCAATAAAAGGAAAAGATTATGACTGACTGAAAGTAACATATGAAAAACAAAAATGTCTAAGAAATGTTCAGTTGCCAATACAGTTTCAAAGAAGTATTAAGTAAACCTGGAGAAAAATAATTTAATCTAATCAATCTATCTGGTCTTGCTGTATTTCTTTTTAGATAACTTTCAAAATATGCTGTTATCTTCTTGTCACAATAACAGTCCTGCCCCTCCTCCCCACCAAAATAAAACAAACCAACATGAGGTGCCACCCATACACCTCATTAATGACATTCTAATTGTTCAATTAAAAGTTTTCCAACTCTGGACTTAAATATAAGAATTCAACATTTGGACAACATTTCCTTATGAAGGTTTGCTAGATTTCCCCCCTCCTTTTTCTGGATTGAGTATTCTTTGTATTCTTAGATATCATCAAATTGATCTAACTCATAGCAACTTTATGTTCAGAATAAAAGACTGCCCAATCCAAAACTATGCTCACAATTGTTGCTGTTAAAGCCTGTAGCTACAGCCCCTGTGAAAACTGATTACATTAAGAGTCTGCTTTGTTTTTGCTGATCCTCTTCTTTTCCAAGCAGGATGAGGACACCTTTTTACTACTGAGTCCTGATACCTTGTCTAATGTACCAGAGACCGTCTCACAATATCCTTTTCTTAGGGGCATTCTAAATGGATTCCTTCTAAAACAGATTTGTTCATTCTTCTGCCAATGCTGGGTATATTCAGAATTATTTTCCAACACCAGAATTAAAATTCATTGATCTTTTTCTAGGTCTCCTTGTTTGTTATGCAGATTTCACAGAAATATGGGGTGATCGAATGTACCCTGGGTAAGATTGGGCACACCTTTGTCCCCAAAGTTGCAGTTTTATCTTTTTAACACAAATGGATCACAATTCATAAACGTTAATCTGATCATTCACAACCCTGAACTGTGGCACTGGTTGTCTATCAAGAATTTGAGTTTTGTTCATTTTTGTCATTCAAGCTTCAGTTTTATAATCTACATAAAGAAATCCAGTGATTACTATGACTATTTTAAAAAGATGCAAGATAATTCATTTGAATTATGTATTAAGATGAAAATGTCTTAAATTGAGTGTTCACCTCAGAAAGAATCTGTAACCTCATAATATTTGTTCTCTTTCTTTAACTAGTGAAAGGAAAATGGTCATAGATTGAGCAAAATTGGCAGACACTAATTTTTCTGTTAAGTCATAGGTTTTTTCATAGTGACCCTATGCTGAACGGAATGAAACCCTGCACGGTGCTGGACCATCCTCAAAAGCATTTCCATGCCTGAGCCCATTGATCGCTATGGGTCAGTGTAACTCAATGACACCCAATGACAGCAATATATATTTTTTCACAGGTGCTTGTTCCTTTGTTATATTTTATATGTACTCTAAAATTAAATACAACTAAGTATTGAATATGAGGGATTATATTGTCTCATGGTGATTGTTTTTGAATAATAGAACTTCCTTACAGGCTCTCCTAGACAGTCATCCTAACCTGAGCCAGTCTCTGGATCTTCTCTCCCTAGTAGCTACTGAGGGACTTGTAGGACCAACTTTTTGAGGATCAGTTGCATATTTAAGCATTGTGCCAGAATGTATCCATATACTATGATTAGATTTCTGTTAATTGATACTCAAGATAATCTGCATACCTAAACATCAATCTAGTAATAAGATAAGCAGCAAGCAAGGTATTTCTGTTATTTAGGGCTAATTTTTCTACCAGAAACTAGGATGGCATACTCAATGAGTTCAAGTCTTTAATGGTAAAGCTTGTTATAAATATTATAATTAAGGCATCAATGACTATTTCCATCCTAATAAAGAACTGAAGCCCAAGCAGATTGTATGGTTTGCCTATGGCTATGCAGATCCTTAATTGCAAATCTAATAATACAATCTATTCCTTAAATGTCAGTTCCATGTTCTTACTCTGGTATTATAATTCTGCCTTTGATTACAGTGCCTGTGGGTGAAAATGAATGCATACATTATATGCAAAAAAGAAACAAGTGTGAATAAAAGAGATTTCGAAAAACTCTGGGTACACGTCTTTTGTGTTGCACCTCAGCAGTCTCCATTATGGTCCCCTGATCTTGTAAACAAAGCAACAATGTTTTCCCTAAGGAAGGATCAAAACTATAAATTAAATCAGACTAATTTGACACTTTCTTATAGAAATTCATATATGAAATGAAATTCTGCTTTGAAACAGAAAAAAATGTTTGAGATGGTCTCATTCCAAGACCCTGGTAGGTCATAACATGATCTCTTAGTTTACACTAGATAATTCTCTATGCTAGATAATTATGCTCTTTCGGTGAAGTTTGGAGTTCGAACCTGCCAGTCATTTCACAGGAGAAAAATGAGGATGCCTGCCACTGTAAAGATTAACAGTCTCAGAACTCTCTATAGAATTACTATGATAAGTACTCATTTAAGTAGCAGATTTGGATTTTGTATTTGGAAAGTTATGCTGGTGCTACAGCTGATGGAGTAGTTGACTACTAATGGGAATATTGACTACTAGATGCCACACGAAGTTGCCATTCGACATACATATTTCTGCTTGTGAAATGTCACAGTTCTTTCCTGCTCAGATAGGGTTGCTAGCCATTGGAATCAAGGAGCAAAATCTAAAAGCAACTTAAAACTGACCTACTTGCTTGCATCAATGCAGCTAATTTCCACTTTTTCTCCCCAATACTCTCTATCAATCCAGATTCTCATAGTAATTTAGGTATGATTGTCTGTCTTTTGTTTAAGTGAGCTAGCATCAAGCTCTGCTGTCCAAACGATGGCTTGACCTAGGACTGTGACACTGGACTCCAAGGTCTGAGCAGATGGGAGAATGGCCCAGGATCTGGCAGGGTTTCAGTCTGTTGTACATAAGGCTGCTATAAGTCTGAAAGGATTCAACATCACTGAACAAAACCAAAATCATGGGCTGAGCCCCGGTGGTGTAGTGGTTGAGTGCAGGAAGGTGGCCCACTGGCTTGGCGGTTCAAATCCAGCAGCAGCAAGGCTGGGTACCTCCCACAACAACCAGAAGGCAGCGATGCCCAAAAAACAAACCAAAAACATACGATGAAAACCAATGTAACCCTTGATTATCTACTCTAATTCAACCAAGATTATCATCTGATTAAAGTGAAACATTCAAACTCTAGCGTTTGTAGAATATCTCTGTCTTAAAATTTTAATTGATTCCAACATTTAACTAATTAATGCTATATGTGCCATCAAACTGATTCGGATTCATAGTGACCCTATATGACACAAAAGAACAGCCGAAGCTGCTTCTATAGGTTGTAATACTAAAGAAACAGATCATCTGGTCTTTTCTCACCTGTAGTCATTTGAGAGATTATAATAGGGGATTCTTTTTATTAGCAGGTTGAGATCTTAACCATCCCCCCACCAAGATGCCTTAGTTAGTTAATATATAAACAATACTAAAATTGAATTTTATGGCAAACTGTCATTTCCTCATACTTTCTAATCAAGGATGTGAGACATTTGTAGCTTTATCCTCTAAACTTGGAGCTGTTTATGTCTCCTTATATTTACTATACATAGTAAAAACTGTGAATGCCTGAATGTGAAGGCACACAATTTTCAGAAAAATAGAAAAGTGGTCAGCCTCATTAGAATTGGAAAAATAATACAGATCCTCACATTCTGGCTTTCTTGGGATTTACTGTATTGCTAAATAATATATTTATGTTCTTGTAGTTTTTAGGTGCCACAGAGTAAGATACAGCCTGTGGTCTGGAAGTTCATTGTGCTGACCTGACCAAGAGGAACATGTCAGATTAATCAGGTTGCAATTTATCTCCCTCCCTCTTTGCAGTGTTCAGCGTAGTATGCCTGCTGTTATAGTTAGTTCTCTGCCTCAGCCTGTGAGCTATAGTACCTGTGGACCATGACAACCAGTGCATTCTGTTGCTTGAGCTTGAGGCTCCTTCGAGAACTGCTTCAACTCACTGCTGGCGCATACATCGCTTGACCTTTGGCTGGGGGATCCTGTTGCCTTTCATTACTTGAGTTGCGTACACCTTTGGGCCTGCTTTGCTGAACTCCTTACCGACTGACTGATGTTTACCCATTCTAATGTTTGTTCATGGGGGGAGGAAGATTCCGCCTGCCGTGATCAAGGGAGGAATCTGCTGACTGATTCCTTGACCTTGGATCCAGCAGCCCACTAGGATGAAGGATTTCTAGTATCTTAACTGTTCCATGGACCTGAGTTGAACTGAGCTCTCTGCACTGCTGTGTGGACAAAATAGCTGTTATATTCACACATATATAGTACATGGATATATATATATATATAATCATAAATGCCCTGATTTTGTTTGTCTATAGAACCTTGCCTAATATACAACCCATAGCAATGCTATGCACAACAGAATGAAACACTTCACAGTGCTACACCATCCTCAAAGACAAGCTCCTTACACTTTTCCACTTCCCGTCCACTTTACAAAGCATGATGACCTTCTCCAGGGACTGGTCTCTACCAACAATATGTCCAAAGTATACAAGACAAAGTCTTACCATCCTTGCCTCTAAGGTGCACACTGGTCATAGTTCTGCTAGGACAGCTTGATTTTTCTTTTTAGCAGTTTATCAGACTTTCAATATTCTTTGCCAAAACCACAATTCAGATGCATCAAATATTTTCAGTCATCCTTACTAAATTTTCAACTTTCACACTACAGCTTGGACCAGGTGCCATAATCCTCAACATAACATCCTTGGTTTTCAACTCTCTAAAAAAGTCTCATGCAGCTGATATACCTAATGCAAATCACCCTATAGTAGCTTGACTGCTGCTTCCATCATTGTTCTGGATCCATAAAGACAAAATCATTCACAATTTCAATCTTATCTCCATCTATCATCTTTTATCTATTGGATCAGTTGTGAAGATGCTGGTCTTCTTTACGTTGAGTTTTAATCCATATTAAAGACTGCAACCCTTGATCTTCAACAGCAAGTGCTTCAATTTCTCCTCACTTTCAGAAAGCAAGGTTGATTCATCTGCATATCACAGGTTGTTAATCACCCTTCTTCCAAGTCTGATGCCACATTCCTCTACATATAATCTAGTTTGTCTGAATATTTCCTCAGGATACAGATTAAGCAAGTATGGTGTAGAATGCAACCCTGTTGCATAACTTTTTGAATTTTAAACCATGCAGTACTTCCATTTCTATTCACACAACTGTCTCTCCATTCATATCTAAGCTACACATGAGAAAAATAAAGTGATGTTTCATTCTTCTTGACATGAGCCACAATTGTTGTTGTTGTTTTGTGGTCCACACAATTGAATTCCTTTGCATAGTCAGTAAAACACATAAGTATCTTTCTGGTATTCTATGCTTTGATTCAAGATTCATCTGACATCAACAAAGAGATCTCTTATCCTATATCCTTTTCTGAATTCAACCTGAACCTCTGGCACAAGGGCTTGATAAAGTGGTTCGAACAAGGGATGCAGGCGTAAGGAAATTGTGAGGATGGTGCAGGATTGTGCAATGTTTAGTTTTGTTGTGCCTTGGATTGCTTCAATGGCATTAGCAACAGCGCCAACAATAGCGAATGGCTTCCAAAGTATATCATCGAACAATCGTGGACACACAAGCACAAACATGAACAGCAATTTTTAAAATACCAGAAAGTTTAAGGGAAGTAGAATTACCAAAATTGGTTATTAATTCTGGGCCGAGCCTCGGTGGCATAGTGGTTGAGTGCGGGACTGCAGCCCAGGGACTTGGAGGTTCAAATCTAGAAGCAGCTCTCTAGGAGCAAGACTGAGTAGCTCCCACAACCACCAGAGGGTAGTGATGCCCCCTCAAAAAACAAAATTGTTTATTAATTCCAATAAAGATGAACATAAATTGAAAAGTATTGTGCAAAATAAAGCTGTTAAAACACTAAAATATTAAGCTATTGTTTCTCATCATATCCTCTCTCTAGGTTTTTGCTTCAAGAAATTTCATGGCTTATCTATAAGCCTTGAAATTTCTTGGCTTATCTATTATTTTTTTAGACAAAATAATAGGCCATTCTTATTCAATTTTTCATTTCTAGCACCGCAAACTATAAGACTCTCTGACAATATAAGTCAATTTCAGTACACCAATGCCCAGGTAATTTAGCTGTATGTATCCCATCTCAATTTTTAAGAATTCCAATTTTCCTAGATTCATAGTTCAGCAGATAATTTTTCAGAAGTAGGTTGCTTCTTCCTCTCTTCTAGTCTGTATCTTAGTCTGGAAGGGCCTCTGAAATGAGTGCAATATGGGTGACCTTGCTGGTATTGAAATGCAGGTGATGCAGCTGCCTGGATCACAAATAAAAGCCTCCTCAGTATGACAAATTGACAGACAAGGTATTAAATCTAAGGACCTAAAATCTAAAACAAACTAAAGACAAGGATGAAGACTTTTACTAACCTTCCAAGTCTGAGAAACTTCAAAAAAGCAATCAAGATATATCAAGGATTGGAATTGATGGAAATCTTTACATTAGCAATTATTTGGAAGGATCAGTAATTGGAAAATATGAGCTTGGTGATAAAAATGGCACCAGATATCCCAACTGTAGACTATGATAAGAAATAATTCACTGAAAATATTTTTTTCAATCACATGAATGTTGTCTATACTTAACATTTAAAAAAAGATACTACACAGATTCATAACTATTACATCTTGAAAAGCAGCAACAGAGAAGTTCAATAACATTTGCCATAATGAGGCTGATGAGTGACTGTGGTTTATGCAATCAGCTACCTATATGCAAGTTCAAAAAGAAGCTACAGAAATTTAATACATATACACAGGAGCAGAGGTTCCATAATAAACATAACCCTCAAGACTTAATAAACCACCTAAAGAAGAGAGTACATTGATTACCAGTGTTGGAAGATCACAATAGCTGTTAGATAACATCAGGAAAAGCATACATGGAAAAAGCAAGAAGAAAAAAATCAAATGGATCTTTTGAGGAGTCTACAAAATTTGTTCAAGAATTGAGATATTCTGAAGAAAATGAAAGAACTGATAACAGAAAACAGTTGTAAACAATTTTCAATGGGTAGTTGAATAATGCAAAATAAAGTACCATAATGAAAGTTACCTCTGGAGTTAGAGACTGTACATTGTCACACAATAACTATTAGATTCAAAATAAGAAAAAAGAATAACTAGTAGAGTCAAACTGTTGGACCTTAATCTGAACAGTCCAAACGAACCTACTAAGCTATAGGAGACATCAAAGGAAGAAAGAATAACTCACTGTAACAAAAACAACGACTTTCAGATGGTGTAGGAAGTAGAAAATGATTAAAACACACAATGGTATTGAAGAAAGAATTGCAAGCCATCCTGAAGACATTGGTACAAAACAACTTCTCGGGAACTGTGAAATACCAATTTGAAATGTTGCCACAAAGAGTTGAAATGCTGCGGGCACTCACTTGTCTATGCAAAGAAATCTGGAAAGAGCTACTTGTAAGACCAAACAACTAGATTTCATACATGGGATCATTCCTAAGAAAAGTGACCTACAAGAATCCAGAAATGATTCCACATTATTATCAATCACACAAAAGTAAAATGCTACTGAAGATAAGTTTTTTTAAAAAAAATAGCAGTTATGTTAGACAGGGTTCTCTAGAGCAGTGATTCTCAACCTTCCTAGTGCTGCAGCCCTTTAATACAATTCTTCATATTAGAGTGACTCCCCGCTAACCATAAAATTTTTTTGTTGCTATTTCATAACAGTAACTTTGTCACTCTTATGAATCAGGTGATCTTTGTGAAAAGGACATTCAATCTCCAAATTGTTCATGACCCACAGGTTAGGAATCACTTGTTTAGAGAAAGAAAACCAGGACATTATGAAGCTGATAGATTAGTTGATGATAGATAGATGATAGATAGATAGATAGATAGATAGATAGATAGATAGATAGATAGATAGATGATAGGAGATAGAGTAGGAGGGAAATAGGAGCTAATTAGTATATACAGCAGTAGAGAGGGCTCAGTTTAACACACTTCCATGGAAAAGTTAATATACTGGAAGTTCTTCAACTCATGAGAGCCACTGGATCCAAGGTCAAGGAAATAGACAGCTGAGTCTCCCTTAGTGCCATGCAGGCAGTCCAGCCAAAGGTAGCAAACAGCAAGGTAGGTCACCAACAGTCAGCTGCTCAGTTTAGTGAAGCAGGCCTGGATGGGACATAGAGTTCAATCAAGACAACAGGGTACAACAGCTTCAAGCGCAAGTGATGAATACTAGCAGCATGGTGAAGCAGCCCTTGGAGAAACCTCAACCTATGGCGACATGATCCACCAGTTGGCTGTCCCACAGGCAGTGTAGCTCACAAATTGAGTCAGAGAACTAGCTAAAGCAGCAGCATGCTGGTCTGATCACCAGAGGACAAGAGAGGGGGTTGGAGCTTGTGGAGTCATTTATTTCTTTGCCCTCCAATCAAACTGTGACCTTATTAATTCTATGTGTTCTTATTGACCAGGTTGGCACAATAAACCTACCTGTCATAGTCCATCCCTTGCCAACTTGGCAACCCTACACAGTCCTTTAGCCGTATATAATTTCCAGATATTAATGGAATCACACTTACACCTAACATCATATATGAACAGAGGAAAAGATATCCAATAAGCAAATATGAAAATAAACTGAAGCACAAATCTCATTTTTATAATTGATCATGTGGTTATAACTGATAGGTAGACTGATTTTCTTTTACTACACACTCTGTATTACCATTGCACTCAGTCAGCACCTCAGCTGGGTGTGGTTGTTTTCCTGCTTGGGTGACTCAAACCATTCCTTAGGTGTCTGAGTAATTAGATGCCCTTTCTGGATTGGATTGCTGTAGTTTACCCTTTACTTACATCACAGGATGTGGTAGTACTAAGAGACAATCTATGGGATACCCTGGATTCCAGGCAAATTCTTCTTTACCTCCATTATGTAGCACCAATCCAATTTCTCCTTGGTAATTAGAATCAATCACATGACTCAGAACAGTGATATCCTTCTTGACCTGTTGATTCAAAGTCATGAGAAGCCCAAAGTGGCCAGGGGCCATTCTCAGCTGCCAGTTCAGTGGAAACCATGCTGAATTTCTAGGTGGGAGAGTTTCTTCCTTCAGGTCTAGGACATGAAAGCCTGAACCACATAGGGTTGCTGGACCAGGAAGCAAAAAATGCTGCAAGTGGGTCATTAGGAGTAATAGTGAGTGGTGCTACTCCAGTTTCCACTCCTTGGTTTCTAGAACTATGAATCCTGGCTATTGGACACAGCATGATATAGTGACTGCTGGTTTAGCGTGTATACAATCTCCTGGAGAATACTACTCCAGCCCCACAAGTTGTTCCCACCTATCTGGCATAATAACTGTGTCTTTAGCAGGCCATTCCATTGTTATATCAGGCCAGTTACTTCAGGATGATGAAGAAAATGATATGACCAGTGAATTCTATGGGGATAGCCCATTGCCACACTTCATTTGCTGTGAAGTGGGGTCCTGGAGCTGAAGCAATGCTATGTGAGATGTCATGTTAGTGGTGAAGGCATTTGATAAGTACATGAATGGAAAGCATTGCATGCAGGGAAGGCAAATTCATATTCCAGACTATGTGTCCATTTCAATAAGAATAAAATGCTAGTCTCATCATGATGGAAGTGGTCCAATGTAACCAATCTGAAAGCAGATTGCCACTTGATATTCCTGAGAAAGGGTCCTATATTTTGGATTCAGTGTCAGCTTCTGCTGTGGAAGTCAGCAGTGGCAGTGGCCAAGTCAGCTTGGTGAGTGGTAGTCTATGCTACTGCACCCATGCATAACCTCCATCCCTGCCACCATGTCCACCTGGTTGATTGGACAATGAAAGGAGTGGCAGAGAAAAGAGGAGAACTTGTCTGCACAGTGTATATCATCTTATCCCTTTGATTATTAAAGTATTCCTCCTCAGAGAAAATCCTTTGATGAACGTTCACATGAGACACATTTTTTTTCTTTACCCATGCTGAGAAGTCTATTCACATACCTCTTCCCCACACCACCTTGATCCATTTCTCTAACCATTTTCCTTTTAACTACTTAACAATCTAGCCAAGATATTATCATTGTCCCATGAATCACTATCCAATCTCACATTTGACCATTTCTCCTTTTAGGCAAAAGGAACAGCTGCAGCAGGAATTCCCCTCACCATAATCTTTTAAGGAGATACCAGAAAGGTGTCGAAGTGCTGCTGCTGTCCACGAACAAGTGACACCTGCATATCATACAGAGCTGTCAGTTAACCAATCACGAATTTCCTGTACTTTAGTTAAATTTTCTTAAAGAACTCCCCAGGAGGTGATAGGTGCAGACTGGAAAAAGGAAGGTACTGTGGCAGAAGTGGAGACTGTGGGCATTGGGGCCACTTCTTCATGCAGCTTATTTGTACCTTCAGGTCCTGCTCTAGCTCTATATCCTACATACCACCGCCATTTAACAACAGAGTGTTGCTGCCCACATCCAACTTTATGACTGTGAGTCAAGCAATACCCAGTCCATGATGGGCAGCTTATGCCTCATGGTGACTTGATGGCCCATGATAAGGCCTTCAGTCTCCACTAAGGTGAAGTAAGAGGCCAACACCTATTTTTCAAATGAGGAGTAATTTTCTGCCAAGGATGGCAGAACTTTGCTCCAAAACACCAATGATTTACATTGTGATTCACCAATAGGGACCCGCGAAAGGCTCCACACTGCAATTCTCTGTACTACTGATTCCTCTAGCAGCATTTGAATCAGCTGGACAATATGGTCCCTGTGGCAAAACAGCTTGCATAGCAGCATGAACCTTGGGTAGAACCTTTTCTAGCTCTGGGCTCTACTCAAAATCAGAGGCTTTTCCTGTTACTTGGAAGTTGAAAACCCAAATGAGGGACTAGCTAAAGCAGCTGAGCAGTGGTCTGATAACTGGAGAGCAAAGAGTGAAGGTCAGGGCTTGCCATTTTTCTCTTGGCCCTCCAATCAAATGCTGACCTTATTAATTCCATATATTCCTATTGGCCAGGTTGGCACAATAAACCTACCAACCACAGCAGTACATCAACAAGAAAGTGTGAGATATTCAACTAGATTCAGGAAAGGAACTGTAATGAGGAGGCAGTTGTTGCCTGCTGACTTTAGTCTGAAAGCAGAGAATACAAGAAAGATATTTACTTGGGTTGCATTGATTATGTAAAGGCATTCACTGAACCAATCGTAATAAACTATAGATAGCATTGAGAAAAAAAAAAGAATTCCAAACACATAATTGCTCATGTGAGGAACAGCTGCAAGAGGAAGATGCAGGGGTTTTGGGTTTTGTTTTAATAGGGGAGACTCTGTAATTTAAAATCAAGGAAATGCACTTCAGGGTCGTGGCATTCTTTCATCATGTGTATCCAATCTGCATGCTGAGCAAATAAACATAGACGGTGGATGACATGACCAAGAAATACCTTCAGGATTGTAAAGAGGCTCATTAACAAGCTTCACTATGCTGATGACACAATATTGTTGCTTGTGGGGGAACAAAAAGGACTGCAGTACTTGCTGATCAATATCAAAGATCACATTCAAATAGATTTATTTGTCTTCCAATTTAAAGAAAACAAAAAAAAATCTCAAACAGGACTAATAAAAATTTCTGATAATTGTTAGGATTTCAATTTACTTGGATCTGAAATTAGTGCTCAAAAAGCAACAGTCACCAAATCAAATATCTTGCTGCATTTGGACAAGCTGCTGCACAAAACTCTTAAAAAGGGGGGACCAATCACAATGATGGAGGTATAAACTGCCCCCACCCCAGGGTGGACAAACAACAGAAACATGGATGAAGGGAGACTGTGGACCTCATATAAGAAAATAATAGTAATTTGTAATTTATCAAAGGTTCACAAGGGTGGGAGGGTGGGTGAGGAAGAGAAAAAAGAGGAGCTGACACCAAGGGTTCAAACAGAAAATGTTTGAAAATGATGGTGGTAGCATGTGCACAACTGTGCTTGATACAATTGATATGTAAGTTTTCATAAGAACTTTAAGAGCCCCCTATAATTTTTTTTTAAAGTATCGAAGAGTAGATAGCTCATCTTGAAGCCTATGGTACATCTGAACCAAGTTGTTGTATTTTAAGACATCTCATTTACATGTGGAAGCTAGAAAATAAGTCAGGAACCAGAGAATTATTGGTGCATTTGAATAATAATATTGGATACAAACTACACTGACTAAACATACCATGGGATTCCAGAAGAAGGAAAAGATAACTAGAATGTTCCCCAGAAGCCACGATGGTGAAACATTGCCTCAAATATTTGAGACGTGTTTTTAGAAGTGATCAATTCCCAGAGAAGGAAATGAAGCCTACTGAAGTACAAGGTGAGAGAAAAAGAACATGGTCAATCGCATGGTTTGACATAGTGACTGCAACAGTAGTTTCAAACATATTTACAATTATCATGATGACTCAAGTCCTAGCACATTGAACAAAGAGTTGCAGTGAGTCAAACCAAATTGGTGAAAGATAATAATGAAAACAACATATTTGTAAATATCTGAAGGCAGAGTTCCCTACTCTCTAAATGTTCCATGAATGATTCTGCACTATTTGATCTATACTGTGCCAAAATCACGGTTTGGTTATCCCCAGGGAGTCAAATCTGATTACATTTAAAAGTTCTTTGAGTTTGCGAAATAAATAGAACCTGTGTGAATAATATCAGACCTACAGTATGATTGGTGTATGTTTCCCAATTAAAATTTCATAACACAGGCTGAGCCCTGGTGGCGTAGTGGTTGTGTGTGGGACTGCGGCTCACAGGGTTGATGGTTCAAATTTAGCAGCAGCTCTCTAGGAGCAATGCTGGGCTTCCTACTCTCACCAGGGAAGTAATGCCACAAAAAAAAAAATTCATAATACAGCCAATTGCTGCACTCAAAAAAGGAGCAGCTGTGTTGTCGTGACTATAATAAAAGTTCGTGATCTGAATTTTCTTGGCTTTCTATGCTGCTGTAAAAGTTCATAAGATAGCAAACTCTCAGGCTGAGCCCCGGGGTCATAAGTGGTTGAGTGCGGGACTGTGACCTGCGGGCTTGGTGGCTCTCAGGAGCAGTGCTGGGTAGCTCCCACGCCCACCAGAGGGCAGTGATGCCCCCCCTCCATAAATATCAAAATCTCTTGTGCTTATTCTATATCCATCTAGAAAACCTATCAAGTTTACCCCTTTGCAATTCCACAAAGCAGTAACCACAACCTTCTGAGACAACCTCTCTGCCTGAATTTCATTGCTCCAATAAATCCCTCAGGAATCTCTCTCTTAATTGAATATCTTATTGAGACTAAAAGAAATGTGCTACTGATAAGACTTATCTGCAACCATCATCGATCCAAAAGACATATTTAAACATATTTTGTTTAAAACAAACCAATGTATACATGAACCACAAACTTAGGTAATGTTTACCTCCTTGTTTGAAAAAGTCTCAAGATCGTCATTATTTAGGAGCATGATGATTAAAACAATTGTCGATAGGGGCCATCTCATTGGTCCTGACTCATACAATGTTTTGTGCAAGAAAAGGGAAACACCTCCTGGGCCTACTCTATCCTAGCAATAGTTCCTGGGTCTGTGCTTACGGTTGCAAACACTGCGTCAAACCATTTCGATCGCAACAGCTGTGTCAGAAAAAAAGTATTTTCCTCTTTTTCAATGGTTCTCCCCCCTTTTTCCTAACCATGACGTCGTTCTGAAGGCATTAGTAACTCTTGATAACATAACCCTACTGGTTAGAAAACATAGGAGATCCTAAAATTAAAACGACTGAAAATATCAAGCGTTTTCTATGGTATGGAGTTTCTGGAATTCTCAATCCTGAGAAAAATTATAAAATGTGGGCTGTTGGAAGGCATATTTTAGTGTCTTAAAAAAGCTAAATGTGCATTGACTTATTAATTGCAATTCTAGATATTTACCCAACCGAAATAAAAGTTCTGTTTACCAAATTATATATGCATGTTATCAATGTTCATGACAGTGTTGAAACCTGAAATTGTAAGAAATTGATATTGGGAAACAACCATTTTTAATATGAAAGAGAATAAAATATGTTTGTACAGTGGAATACTTTTCAAGAATTAAAACAAAACAAAGATAGATACTCAGACATGTGGAACACACACATGGATTCCAAAGTGTGGCGGGTCATATGCGTAAGTTTATTTAATGATTGAGATGTAGGGGTGGTGTCTAACCTGTTAATCTGTAGATAGCCATTGAGTAGCCAATGAGGCCTCTGTGTGGGCATGACTTTCTCCTACTACGTCTGGGAAATCTCACGGTATTTCCCAGGTGAAGATGAGAAGCTATGTCCTCAGTTGTTAGGCATTAGTATTAGAGACAATGGATTATGGACAAGACAAGATGGCAGTGTCTGAGCTGTTGCAGGAGTTGGAGGAGAAGCCACAAGTCCTTGCCCTGATGGAACCAGACTTCTGTAACAGGAGAAGCCATGGGGAGACCCCTCTCAGCGCTGAATTGCTTCTACCACCACTGGATGCTGTTGATGGACCTGAGTCCTGGAAATAAGGAGCCATGGGAAGACCCCTGCCAGCGCTGGGATTCTGCCCTCACTGACCTGTGACTTCGTGAGTCTGAAGGAGACATTATAGACTGGTATCGGGCATATGGGCTAATATCGGACTTAAGACTGAACTGGACTGAGTTGGGATGCTTTCTCAGTGTTCCATTCCTTTTGTATATAAACCCTTTCCTTATATATATATATATATATATATATGTGTGTGTCTATGAAATCTGTTCCTCTAGTCTACCCGGACTAGCACACAAAGCATTAGTTTTAGCAAAATATGCAGACCCTAAAGAGTAATGTATGATTTGAATGTTCCAAGATACAAAGATATGCCTATATTAATTTAGAGTAACAAATAAGAACAATTTCTACAGATATTATAAATGAGTGGATGAATACCAGTGCAGGCATAACAGATACGACACATGAATGACTTTAATGGAGATACATTTATTATATCAAACTAGAAAGCCAGAAGTCCATATTCAGCACAGTGACTTGAGCAGAATGCTTTCACAGTATGTAGACTCTTGTTACTCCAGATTTTCTTTGTTCATTCCTTAGAAATCTCCATGTGGTTTGGCATCAATTTTTGATCCATTTCTGTTTTTGTGTTATGCTCTCTGATATCTTGTAAGATATTTTGTTCTTACATCATGGTCCTCCTTCATACTCATCCTCAAAAGGGAACACAGGAGATATGGGTTCTATAGGAAAGTGTGGTAAAGAAGTTATATGGCTTTCAGCTATCAGATGACATGATATCTGGAGTCCTATAGGGCTGTTTCCAAACAAGTGAAATGTCAACTATGTCCACATGGAAGAAGCATGCCAACATCAACGACTAAAAGAAAATCACATAATCTGAAGGCAAAGAAGGGGATAGTAGCAGAACCTAAATTGTAAGAATGTGCTTTGCAAAAGGCTATGGATGACAGTGGAAGCCCAAAATGCATTTGTGATATTGACTTATGAAATGAGCCTATGGTGATTTTCTCTATCCATAATAGAAGGATGGAAAGAAACAAAGTGAATTGTAGAAATGACCATAGGAGATCAAAATGATTATCCTGACTTGAATGTTAAAACCTTATCAACTGAGCAATCTTAAGGGATCTTTAAGGGAAGAAGGTAGCTTCATCTTTTTCTTTGTGTTACATAGAGACTCCTGTCAACACAACTTACTCCAATGGCTTCTCGTCATTCTTTCAAAAGTTTGAATTATTTTTAATTAAGATTCCTTAATATTCTTCCCTTAATTGATCCTCCTTCTAATGCACATTGAACTTGGTCTTGTTTTCAACTTTTTCTGGTTTTTGTTTTTACTTTTGAAACATATTGAGGTTTATCTCAGATGTACTTTGTTAGTGTGAGCAACCCAATTAAATTTTTGTTATGTATTTTTCTGTTGTGCAGCATATGAAACTCAGGATTGATAAACCTATTGAAACAGCAAGCAGAATAAGGGGTAGGGGTGATGGCAAAGGGGAACCCAACTCAAGGAGTTCAAGAAGGAAGATAATATGTTGAAAACGATTGTGGTAGCAATTGTACAATATTGTTTGCTGAGATCAATATGATATTGTGTTAGCTCAAAATAAAATGATTTGGGGAAAATAGATAATAAAATAGAGATTAGGTTAAGATACACAATATGATAAATTTGCCTCATTCATATAACAGAATTCTCATTCCTAAATGGGTTGATAATCTAGATAAGAAAGTCAGGATTTTCCACACATATCCTTGGGAAACACCATCCATACAGACACTAAGAAACTTTTGGGGGTGATAGAAATCAAGTAGTAATATATTGGGTTATTGGTTTCATGGATTTATTTGTAAAATCAAATCAAATTTTATATAATATTTTCAATATCTATAAGTGATTGTGTTGGGCAGGGTTATCTTAGAGAAATAAAACCAGGACACTAGTAATTCTTTTTATATATTTATATCGAGAGAAGAGAATATAAGATTAGAAAGAAAGAGTTAACTATCTATAAATCAGTACAAATTGCTTGGTGCTACTCACTTGCATGAGATGGCTAGAAGACTGGCAGTCCTTCAAGTCTTGAGGGCGGCTGAGTAGTCCTCTGTAGAGCAATTCAGGCTATCTGGTCACAGGCAGCAAACAGCAAAGCAGGTCGCCAACAGTCAGCCAGATGACAGAGTCCAACAGTCCCCAGCTCAAGAGATGTATATCCCAGGAGTGTGGTGAATAGTGCTGGAAGGAACCATAATTCACAGCTCCACAGTCCATGATTAGGTGTCCCACGGGTAGTGTTGCTTGGAGGTCAAGGCACAGGACAAACAAGGTAGCTGTCTGGTCCGAAGATCCGAAAGCAAGAGAGAAAGTGTGGTGGAGCTTGCCAAGCCTTTTCTGTTTCCACCCTTCAATTGACCATGTGAGTTCATTGGTCGTGTCGTCACAACCTATTGTCTTTGGCCAAGTTGGCACCACAAGCTTACCTATAACAGTGATCTCAAAAAATTAACTAAGAAAGTACAATGCATGCATGTCATTTAAAATGTTCATAAATAATTTAAACTTTTCAAAGAATGACAAGAAACCATTGGAGTAAGTTATGCTGAGAGGAGTCGCTATGTAGCACAAGTAGAAAGATGAAGCTACCTTCCTCCCTGAAAGAATTTTAGCTCTCAAAACCATTTTGAACAGGAATCAACTCAATATTACTGAATTTTAGTATCAAAAGACTTCCTCAAGAGAACAGAAATGTGTAGGATACCAGGTATCAAAGTGATGCAGTCCATAAATAAAAGACATCTATCATAAAATTATTTATATGAAAAATATTTGGAAAGCTCCTGCAACTTTATTAATAAAATGCAGATACAAATTTTTAACAACAAAGAAACACACAAGTAAAAGTTTTGAAATGGGTATTTCCTAGACAAAGGATGCGTACAATGTAAAGAGTTAATAGAAATTTAAAATGGTGATCCACTGCACCACTAAGAAGGGAGAAAGATGTTACAGCTAGTTTCAACCTTTATTAAGTATAGAATTGCCAAGCAATTAATATTATTGCTGTCAATAAGCCGTACATCTACAAGAAGTTGAATTAGCAAATGTGGTGGCATAGATACATTTACCACAAGAAGGAGAACAAAAAGAATAGTTGCTAAGTCCGCTTAGATACCAGCACCTCACATTGTTTCTGGGTTTGGAGATTTATGAGCATGGTATCATGGGACATCCTACTTAATAACTCTAGCATCATGTCTAGTAGTTCAATGCTATCTTCTAGTTCATTTGTTAATGACTGGAGTCTTAAAGACTGCAAGTATCTATCCAAGGTACTATTGGTTTCTATTTGACTAGAGCAATAAGGAAAATGAAGAATCTGGAAAAGTAAGAAGAAATGTGTGGCTAACTTCCTCCATAAACATACCCTTCATTGACAGGAGATCAGATTGCCTAGATAGTGGGTAGCTATCAATATAAGAATTTTTGATCAAATATTCTATACAGATGAATTCTAATCAAAAGAGTTAATATACCTAAACATATTTCAAATTCCCATAATCCTCTGACTTTTTGCATCTATGGAAACTAGACTGATAAAATGGAAGAAAGTAAGTTGCATGCTCACTTTCCTTTCTCTCTCTCTCTCTTTCTCTCTCTCTCTCTCACGCACACATACGTACACATACACACACTTAAATTTTGATATCACTTCATACTATTATAGTGACAAAATAAGTATCTAACGTGTAATAATTTTTAAGAATGCCTTCCAACAAACTATATACATTACTGGTGAGAAATTGTCACATTTTGGAACTCTGTTTTCCATTCTCAGTATGTGTATACCTAATGATTGAATCATTCCAGTCTTAGATTTATAAGCAACAAAAATGTGTATACATGTGTTCATCAATATATATGTACAAGGATCTTTATAGCAATCCTGTTTCTAATAATTGTAAAATGGAAGCAAAACAAATAACTTCTAAGAGTATGCATTATGAATATATATATATATATGAGTAATATTTTATTGACATCTTTGTTTACAATTGAAACTCTGGGAATTCAAAGTTAGCATCCTTACCCATAAGCTTCTTACAAACTCCAGAAAAGGTTTCACCCTTGTGTTCTACATTGTTCTGCTGTGCTTTGTCCAAGTGAACCTTGATAAACCTGCTGCCCTCCAGCTTTGCACGGATTCTCTTGCCCACAATTTCACTTGGAAAGACCAAGCCTTCAAGGATTGCATCGTGCATAGCTGCCAGAGGGCAGATCCTGGAATGCTTTTCCTTACTCTTTTTTTTATTATTGAATTTGAATAAAGGAGTTAAAACATTTCAATTATACTTACACAGGAAGTTTCCAGAGGAGTAACCCTCAGGGCCAATGTATCAACCATTTGGTAAGACCACAGTGTCAATTCGCGCTTGAATGTCTCTGTGCAACTTCCAGGTCTCCCACACAGTAACTCACCAATCTAGCCAAGTTATATAAACTCTTTGACATACTAGTTTTTCATCAATCTCCAGACGTGAGCTACCTATATAGCCGCCGTCTTCCAATAGTTGTCGCTTTTGCTTACTTTTTGTCTGGCTTTTCCGAGATGATTTAGGCAGAATTTGAGCAATAAAACCTTCTGAGCAATAAAAACAACGTGCTTTCCACTGAATTTTTTCTCCAGTTCCTGTACTAGGCGGACTTAGATTTTCTGGGAAGGTTTCAGTTGAGGAACAGGAAGAAAGATTATAATAGCTTTCCAACCACCGCCCACTTCGATTTCCTTGGCTGCCGTTATATCCGCTCCCTTCATTGAGCCTTGAAGTCCGAGTGCATCTGCCATTCAAGAAGAGCATGAGAAACACCAGACTCAAATTCATCCGGGTTTTCACCATTAGGCTTCGCAATCTTCGCGCTGGAACTAAACAGGGCTTCTCTTGCTGGCCGCCAGCCTAGGAAGAGGATGGATATATTTTTATAATCTCATAATGCAATACTGCATAGCAGTAAGAATGAGCTATTATCACAAACAATATAGAAGGAGCACACAGACATTATCTTGAAGGAATAAAGACGGACAAAAAAGTCAGACATTCTGATTTTAGAAACTACAATGATAGGAACCAGGATCCTTGGTGGTATAAAGGGCTACAATTTGGATTGCTAACCTGCCAAAGCACAATAATAGGCAAAAATAAGACATAGGTTGGTAGAAATCATTATAATAACTTCACAGTTGGATATTTGAAGCAGATTTTTTTGAGAAATATTTGCATCTGCTCTGATACACTATTTCTAAGCAGTTGTGATGTATCCACTTATCAACACTCATTCATATCTTGGTACTCTATATGCCTTATATTACATTTTTGAGTGTTAAAGTTGAAAACCTTAATAAATATGATTAATATCTTACTACTACTTAGTCCAAGTTTTACAGATATCCTATTCATTGGCTCTGCACTGTGTAGTCAGTGAGCTTCTTTATGCACAGCGGCATCGAAACTTCAATCTCACTCTGCTTGAATATTGGCAGCTCATACAACTTATTACAATCTATACATAGATTAAATCAGGCATGATTGTACATGTTACCTTCATTCTTTTCTAGACATTCACTTTCGATTAAGCCCTTGATATCAGCTCCTCTTTTCCTCCCAACGCTCCCCCCACTGACATAACCTCCGGAGAGATTTTGTGTTGTTATTATTTTCATCTCTCACACCAATTGTTGTCTCCTTTCACCCATGCTTTCCTACCCCATGTGACCCTTCCCCATGAGGAGGGGTGTATGGTTATGAGTCGATCATTGCAATCAGTTACCCCTTTTCCCTTTCCTCTCTCCCTCCTCCCCTTACCCTTCTGGTATCACTCTGCCCACTCTTGTTCCTGGATTTTGTGTGTGCTGAGCTGCCAGCTCTTATATATCCCTGTACATGTTCCGGTATAGTCTAATTTGAGAAGCAGCACTGGGGTGATGGTAGTGGGGGTGAGGAAGCCTCAAGGAACCAGAGGACAATGGCACATTTCATTAATCATAAGCCAATTATTTAATGTACAAAGAAACATACAAGCAAATCCAAGTAGCCACATGTAGACAGCTGATGCTCCTGATGCTCCTTTACTGTCCTGATTCACATTTACCATAATCTCTGACCTCAGCATATGTTTCTGAATATCCTTTACATGCTCTATTATGTATCTATTTATTTATTTTTATTTATTTGGGGGGGGCATCACTGCCCTCTGGTGGTTGTGGGTGCTACACAATCTTGCTCCTAGAGAGCTACTGCTGAATTTGAACCACTACCACTATGCTACTGGAGCTCAGGCCCTCTATTATGCCTTTGAAAAGATATCTTTAACATATATCCAGAATTGTTATTTTTTGTGGTCATTGCTGCTATTGTTTAGGAGAGATAATGTGTTCATATAGCTAATCAGTCCCATAACCAGAAAGATCTTAAGTTTCTTTGAGTACTTTATACAAATTATGAGGTGGTAACCACTACCATCACTAACCCCAAAAAACCTGGAAACTTCCCCAAACCCCAGCAGAGCTTACAGAGTATGCCTTTTTCTTTTAAGGAGAGCATTGACTAGTTTGTTCTGAGATAGTGCACCCATTGATGTCTCCCGGGAAGGTTCTTTCTGGTCACAGTGAATTTTTCATGATGGCAGTTTCATTGAACCTCATTTTTTATGGTGGTTGATTTAACAGAACAGTGTGTTTCTATGAAATTCTAGTTCCTGCTCAGGAAAATTGCTGCAGAAACAGTTGTGATGTGGAACACAGTTAACATGGACAATGCTGTGGGAAACACTCAAGTGAATGAGTGAATTTTTCATTTTTTAAAAATTGAAGTGTTGATTGATGTCCATGTTGATTGATGTCCGTCAACTTCGTGGACAAACATGTCAATAAAAATTCATGCACTTGTGCTTGAAGACCAATGACCATTGAAGAGATGGAGAAGTTATCTGTACTAGGTTGGAGCTTGGTTGAGCAAATTTAGTGGAGTATTTGGGAATGAGAAGGTTCCCTAAAAAATTTGTCCCTCAGTTTCTGACTGACCAAAAAAATTTTGTCGAGTGGAAACATGCCATGCTTTGAAAGAAATAGCTCTGAAGTGACCCAGACTTTTTTCCCAAGGTCGTTACTGGTGAAGAAACATGGTGCTTTTCTTACAATTCTGCAAGCAAGCATCAATCAAGTCAGTGAAAGATGGTATTGCTACTTTACTTAACAAAATGCCAAATGAAATCAAAGATCAAGATGATGACATATTTTTTGATATGACAGGGATCCTGCATTTGTAGCTCATTCCACTATGTCAGAATGCTAATCAAGCTTTCTATTTAGAGGTTCTGAAAATATTGCATAACAGTGTGTGGCAAAAAAGGTCTGATTTGTGGCAGACAGGGGACTTGTGTTGCCAACATGATAGTGCACCTGCTCGCACAGTCATCTCCATGCACCAGTTTTGGGGGGAGGGCAGCATTGGTTTCTTGCCCAATGCATCTTACTCACCAGACCTCACTCTGTATGACTTTTTTTTTTGTTTCTGCAAATGAAGAGGGACACGAAAGGACAGCGATTTAATGGCATAGAAGAGATGAAGGAAAAAATGAGGGAGGTGCTCTCAGCCATCCAAACAGATACTTTGAAAAATGTTTCCAATAATGAAATCCTGAAAGATGGATTTGAGAAATATATAAGTGCAATAGAAAGTGATTTGAAAGTGATAGGATATTTTGTAAAAACATTTGAATACTTAGCTTTGAAAAAAAATTCCATTTTGTGGGGGTACCCTCCTCATATGTCCTGTGTCCCTTTTTGTAGCTATTTCTGGTGTATAGTTTTCTTAAGGATTTTACCTAGGATGGTTTATAACTTATGACTGTGAATTTCTTTACAGTGAAGGCTGTTTGCAGAGACTCCCCAGATGTTGGGTTGTTCTCACCAGATTTCAAATTGCCTCTATCAGTGCCCTGTGGGTTTCATCTGCTCTGAACAAGTTTTATGTCAATGTTTTGTTGTGGTTGTTTTTTTGTTTTGCTCCGAGTTCCTAGACTGTGCAGGCAGCACCATATCAGATGTCTCAGCAATAAGAGTCAGGATTGGGGTTTAGAGAACTTCTTCTTCAGTATCTGTTTGTTGTATGCCTGTTTAGAGCACTACCGATTCTGTAGCTTCCTCCAACAATGCAACAAAGTCATTCTGATTTCTCTCCCGAAGGGAGTCGTCGGGAAATCTCTGAGGTAGTCAGAAGGCACTTACTTTCTGCATCATATAACCTGAACCAATCATTCTTTTTTGTTTGTTTCTTTATCATTAAAAACGCAGCATCATAAGCCATTATTTGGCAGTGAGAAGACTGCTTGTTTATGTTCTGCTTCAGCTAGCATTATCCAGACTATCTTCTAGTCCCTTTGATATGGGGAATGTGTGAATTTCATTTTCTTATTTGACCAATCCCTGGCGTTGTTTTAAACTCTTACTTAATACCTAGCATGTTTGTAGGAAACCTGGGTGGAGCAAACAGCTAAGCATTTGGCTGCTAGGCAGCACGTTGGCAGTTTGAATCCCACCTGGTGCCACGGCAAAAAAAGCAGGCATTTTACACCCCAAATATCACTCACTACAAGCCCAATGGAGCATACATTTGGAACTGACTCAACATCAGCCAATGCGTTCTCATTTATTTCTATTTTTTGTATGTGCTCACTGGGTAAGGGCATGTGGATAGATAGGGATGTCTCTCTACATTACTTGGCTCAGGATACTTACCAGAATTCAAATACACCTATGATTTGAATTAGATGAATTTTAGAAGGAACTAAACTGGACAATGTATTCACGCAAATAGAATCTATTTCTACACAAGCATTTTAGCAGTTTCAATTTTTAAATTTTTTTTCAAAGACTCCTCAGATATGGCACCATTCATCTTTGTCAATTGCTTAAATTAGTTTTAGAATGCAATTTTAAAAAATCTAAATACTTTAGGATATTAATTAATAGCTGCTTAGAGTACACATTAATCTCTATAAAAATTGTAAAACTACATATATGGACACTCTGGGCATAATTACTTGAACATATTTTATGTTTTTACCAACTCCTGTGGAATAGAAATTACCAGCAGACAAACATAAGTTTAGTTCTAGTGATTTCTATTTTAAAAGTCCACCCACTGCTGCTCTAGCTCTCCTGCTTCGATGAGTGCTGTGCAGATATTGTCATCTTGTGCTCACCTGACTTGTCTTTTAAAGCACAAGACACCCTAACACATCCAAGTTCACTTTAATCACAGTGTAATATAGCAGGAGCCCTCTGTCTATAGTAGAACATGTTCTTCTCCTTCTTTCTGGAAGCATAGTACACTGAATTTGCTCATGATATTTTTTCTTTCTCACCTCCTCAAGCCCTTCAAGATTACACATTTTCCCAACATCAAATTTATGTCATGTGAATTCCTTAGCTATGTAGTGGGCTTCATTCAATTTAATTTGGAACTTTGTAATCACATTCCAGACCAGGCCTGTTGCTATTAAATAGAATCCAACTAATATTGATTCTATATGAACTGCCCCATAGGGTCTCCAAGATTGAAGGTTTTTATTTGGCTTTGTTATTCTGTTATCCTGAAACTAAGCAGTGTTTGAAAAACATCTTCCTCAAAAGAATAGCGCTGATCTGACCCTCATATATTCTAGGACGTGTAGTTCTTATGCTCTGCTAAGCCTGCCAGCAAATATTTTCTGAATGATTTATAGGCTGCGATTATGTAACAACTGCTTCTTAAATTTCTACAACTTGGTAGCTAGGAACTTT
The DNA here is from genome assembly GCA_004026705.1 of Nesogale talazaci. Taxonomy (NCBI): domain Eukaryota; kingdom Metazoa; phylum Chordata; class Mammalia; order Afrosoricida; family Tenrecidae; genus Nesogale; species Nesogale talazaci. Next base: position 34,940 of record PVJH01009227.1, on the reverse strand, counting down.
TCAAGCACTAATATAGAGACCAGGTTGTGCTTTGTATTTTTCCAGAGAATGTATATGAAGCTCATTGTTATTAACAACTATGAAAGTGATTTATAATATTTCAAAAGTAGTAATTTTGAAAAACTTCAATATAATTAACAACACTATTCCAATCTACAAACTATTTATGCGATCTATTTTTATGTTTAGTAATATACACATAGAATTTCCATAATATTGTTGCCAATGATAGATCATATTATGATAAATCTTTTAATATCTTCTATAGTCAAAGTATTATTCATCTGATCAGCCCATAGCCCTTTATTTTGCTTTTATCAGGTTAGCTTCAGATTTTTGAAATAGAAGTGATCCTTTACATACTGCAATTAGCACAAACTGAACTTACACTGTTGGTTCTTTGTTGCTGATTTTTGGGTGCACTTTACATTTAGCATTATTTACAGTGCAGAAGTGAATAATTTATTCATGCTATCATTCTCAGATATTCATTTGAGAATATTGAGATATTCACTCAGATTATTCAATTTTATGATTTACTGTTCAAAATACCTGTAGTCACAGTCTATAACCTGGTTTTAATGAAATCAGTGTCAAAAGTCTTAGAACACAGAAAAGTGGAAAGTGTCCAACTTTGATGACATACAGCAATGGTTATGCACACACATAATGGTCAATGTTACTCTGCTTCCGTTGTGAGGACACTGAAGAAGATTTCATTGTAGTCCAGAGCTATGGTGTGGTCTTACTCAGAGTAAGAAGCATCAGCTGTTATTTGAAGCTAAGTTGTTGAAGTGCCTGTAACACACACACACACACACACACACACACACACTGCTCATATCCTTCACAATCTTTTTGGACTCAAAATGTTAAGCTTCAAAAATAAAGTGAAGAAGGTTCTAGACATGGATATAAGACATATGATAATGGGGGGAAAGTCTGCAAAATAGTACATGAGAGGTTATTGTTTTATAGGGCCACATCAACCATCTTTAAGGATAGTGATAAGGTTTTGAGAATAGATAAAGAAGGAATTGTCATAAAACCAAGATATTTTTAGCTGAAAAAAGAGAGCATCAATAAAAGAGATAGACAAGCTGTTGATGATTTGTATCAAAGTCCAAATCCAAAAGACTATTCCTATAGTTTTACTAACTACTGAACAAAAAAGAATGAAGCCCTTTTGAAAACTTGAGTGAATAACACTGATAAAACTATTGCAATGTATGATGGAAGAGTATAGTTAGCAATTTGTCTACAGGACAACAACCCTTGATTTAGCACTTTACATATAACTGATGTGGAGAAGCTGCTAGTGATGAAGAAAGGGAACTAACTTAATTGATTTAGAAATGGAAATAAATGCCAAAGAGGAAAGGAATTATGAAAAAGAGAAAGAAAATAAATTTCAGACAGTTGTACTGTGACTAAATTAATTGAAAGTTTTATAAATTAAGAGTGACTTCAGTTGTTTGAAACATGGACCCAAACACAGATTGCTTTACTAACATCTATGTTATTGTGAAATACGTGAAGAAAGCAAGAGGAAGACCACAATAATTTTTGCTAGTTTTCTGAAAAAAGTGCCCAAGGTAATCCAAATGATCCTCTCCCCACCAAAAAAAAATTGAAAATCCAAATATGTCAAGCAACTCTTGAATATTAAAGTATCTTAATCATTTTTGTATTCTACTTTGTATATGTAGATGAACATGTAATATTTCCAGCTCCCAAAGAATCAAAAGAGAAATAGACTTATGAAATACCAATAAAATGATAACTAAAATAAGTATAGTAATGAATCCATGCAGAAATGGCTTCTAATGCATTTATGAAATGGGAACTAGGTCACATATTGGAGGTTAGCTTTATATGTATCCCAGGCAAAGGTATATCTGAAATCAAATTAAGCACTATGACTGTTTTTGTATCCTTGATATCCTACTACTATGTGACTTGAAAGAACAAAAATTTATTTTCTCACATTTAGGGTGCTGGCTCTAGAGAAAGGACCACTTTACATTGGCTTTTAGGAAGGTCTTTGTCTTTTTCAGCCTCGTTACTGGGAGAATGCTTTGATTCTCTGGCAGTCTCAAAGGATTATCTTTTCTCAATGGTTCTCACTTTGTGTCTAATTTGCTCCTTTTGTAACTCAAAAGTAGCTAGGTTTACAGCACACTATTTACCTATTTACCATAGCAAAAAACCCTCATTACACAAAATGATCATATTCAGAGGTATGGATATGGAATTAGGATTGCAACCCTTATTTGGAGAAGGGGGTCATAATTCACTAAATAATAATGATTCAAAATAATCATTTTAAGAGAAGTATAATGAAAAGAAATAAATGTCTTAGGGCTTTTCTACCCATTTATCTCTAACTCCACCAAATTACTGAGAGGGCTATGAAAATTAGACTTTGAGAAATCTACTTCAGGGCACAATCTTCAGGGAGGTTTGCCATTCTTCTGAGAGTAATTTCAAATGCAGGACCAGAGAGATTATTCCAAAAGAGAAGAGTCACCAGCAGAGAATATTTGAGATCTTTGCCAGAAATGCAGAGGAGGAAGGGGAGGAGCCAAGCAGAGAGAGAACAGAGGAGCCATACTGTTCAGAAAATTGAGTAGGGAGGCAGAATGGTTTGCTGTGCCATGGAGGCAGACGTAATGAACTGTGTGTTTGAGAGGTTGAAGACCACAGAGAGATTTTTACTTTGCTGGGTGAGAAAAGGCACAGCTGTGAAACAATGACCTAATGAATTCTTTTTTTTTTCCTTTTTTAAAAAATAATTTTATTGGGGTCAATTACAGCTACTACAACATTCAGTACATCATTTGTATCAAGCACATTTGCACACATGCTGCTACGTACATTTCCAAACATTGTCCACTTGAGACTTTGGTACGAGCTCCTCTTTAAAAAAAAACAACAACTCCCCTTCCCCCCCCCCTTTTTTTAATGAATCATTTTATAGGGGGCACATAAAACTCCCATCACAATCCATAACAACATCAATTACATGCAGGCCACTTTTACACACCCATTGCCATCATCACTCTCAAAACATTCTCCCTCCCTCCAGGCCCCCAGTATCAGCTCCCTGTATTACCCTTCCCCCGCCTTCCCCGTGAACCCTTAGTAATTTACAAATTGTTATTTTTTTTAATCCTGTACACTGTACAATGTGTCCCAACACTCACTTCCCTGTTGTCTGTGTCCCAGAGAGGAGGCTACGTGTAGATCCCTGAATTTGCTTCTCCTTTTCTGTTCTTCCACCTCTCCACCCTCCTGGTATTACCACTCCTATTACTAGTCTTGATGGATCATCTATCCTAAGTTTCCCATGTTTCCAACTTCACTGTACATCTCCTGGTCTATCTGGATTTATGTGGTAGAATTAGGGTCATGATGGTGGGTGGGAGGCAGCATGAGAACTAGAGGAAGTTTGCATATTTCATAGCTCCTACCCTGAATCTTAACTGACTCATCTCCTCCTTGTAACCCCTCTGCAAAAGGATGTCACCTCACCTATTGATGGGCTTTGGGTGCCCAATCTGTAACCCCCCCATTAATAATAATATAATTTTAGCTCATTAATGCCTGACACCGAATCCCTTCACCACCTCATGATCACACAGGCAGGTGTGCTTCTTCTGTGTGGGCTTTATTGCTTCTGAGCTGAATGGCTGCTTGTTTCCTCAAGCCTTTAAGACCCCAGACACTATATCTTTTGGTAGCCAGGCACCATCAGCTTTCTTCACCACATTTGCTTATGCACACATTTGTCCTCAGCGATCATATCAGGAAAGTGAGCATGCAATGTTATGCTTTTTAGTTCTTGAAGCCTGATATCCAATCCCTTTGACACCTCATGATACCACAAGCTAGTGTGCTTCTTCCATGTGGGCTTTGTTGCTTCTGAGCTAGATAGCTGCTTGTTTACTTTCAAGCCTTTAAGTCCCCAGATGCTCCATCTTTTGATAACTGGGCACCATCAGCTTTCTTTGCCACCGTTGCTTACGCATACATTTGTCTTCAGTGATCATGTCAGAAAGGTGAGCATCTTGGAATGCCAATTTAATAGAACAAAGTGTGCTTGAACCAAGGAGATACTTGAGTGGAGGTCCAATGCCCATCTGTTGTCCTACTACTAACCCTATAAGTATACACGTTAATCTCTTTCCCCCATCCTCACTTATAAATATATGCCCCTATGTACATACCTGTATTTGAAGCTCTATAAATGTTCATTATCCCCCAGTTCCTTCCTCTATTTCCATTTGCTTCCCTCTTGTCCCACTATCATGCTCAGTCTCCATTTGAGTTTCAGAATTTTCTCTCTGTTACATTAGTCTTAACCAATCCCTATTGGCCTTCTTTCACCCACCTTGTCCCTGCATTTGTATCAATTGTTATTCCCTTTTTCCGGGGCTGGTCGACATCACCACCTTTCCCCCTCCTCCCCCTCTTCAATGTCCCCTACCCTGGAACCATCAGTCCTGTCATTTTCGCCTCCAACCTCTTTGTCCAGTCTATCTTGTCTAGATTGACCTTTAGAGGTAGCAATATGTACAAAAACGGTCTCCTAAAATGGTGCAACTTAAGCAAATAAAACAATAATATCAGTGTGCTATTCTGGGTAGACTAGACGAACAAATTTCATAGACACACATAAAAATATAAGGAAAAGGTTTATATACAAGAAAAACAGGACATTGAGCCCTGTCCAGTTCAAAGCCATGGATCCAATATTAACCCATATGCCCCAAATCAGTCTATAAAGTCTCCTTCCGACTCATGAAGTCACAGGCCAGTGGGTGCAGAATCCCAGTGCTGGCAGAGGCCTCCATATGACTCCTTGCTTCCAGGGCTCAGGGTCCATCAACTGCAGCAGCCACTCATCGCAGGTAGAGGTCTCCATCTGGCCACCCCAGCTTCAGAGGTTCCATCAGGACAAAGCTGTGTGGTCTCTCCGCTGGCTCCTCCAGCTTCTCAGAGGCTGCCATCTTGTCTCATCCATGATTCATTGTCTCTAAGACTGACTCTCAACTATTGGGGAGATAGCTTCTCCTCTTCATGAGGGAAATATCGTGAGATTTCCCACACATATCAGAAGAAAACCATGCCCACACAGGGGCCTCATTGGCTACTCAATGGCTATCTCCAGATTAACAGGCTAGACTCCAACCCTACATTTCAATCATAAAATTAACATAAGCACATGACTGCCACAAACAGAAACTGACCTGACACCAGTTGCCACCCTGTTGGGGGCTTCTGTATCTCAGCAGCCACAGTGTCCTCAGTGTTAGCCACCTAGAAGAGGCTCCCATAGCCACATTTTGATATCCCAAGTGCCACAAGTGACTCTCACTGTCCATTAGTGAATCCCTTCTCCAAAACTGTTTCTTTCCTTCCTTTCCATGTTCTGCCCAGCAACCCCCACCTTCTAAAAGACATGACTGCCTCTAGCAGGAAGCAAGAAACCAGACCCCCCCCCCATTCCATGTCCATTACTTGAGCTGCATGTTCCTATGTCCTCACCTTCAGATTGCAGTCTACACAGTTTTAAATGGCTCACACAGAGGGCTAATTGGTGCTGGAGTGTGACACAGGTTGATGTCAGAGCCTGACTGCTGAGAGGGCCACACAAGCTGCCCTCCAAACAACATAATTCCAATAGGCAGGGTGAGAGGGAAATTCCAGTGTGACAAAGGTAAAAAGAAAACCCTCAGGGAAATTAGCTATAGGCAGCATGCAAAAGTATCAAAAGCAATCTCTCAAAGAGAGAGTCCAGGGCTCTTTGACTCCTAGTAAAATGGCACATAGGTCCTCCAAAATGATACAAAAGCATCAAGCTGCATCAACAAGAAAACAAGAGAAAAAAAATTCAATGTTAGAGGACAGTCTAGACCTAATGGCAGTCATAAAAGGGGCAGATAAGGACCTGATACAGAAAGAAATCTTCAGAATGCAGTGTAGAGTCACACAGGATATGCAGGAAGAAATAAAGAAAAAGAATGAAATAATAGAGGAGATAAATGCCAAAAGCTAAAGGGAAATACAAGAGCTACAGGAGGAGATGAAAACCAGTAGCAAAATCACAACAGTGACCTACACTATAATCAGGCAGATTTCAACAAAACAGGGAGAAAAGTCAAATAAGATCATCCAAGAAGCTGAAGAAAGCCTGAGAGTCCTATCTGATACCATGCAGAGGAAAAATATCAGAATAATTTGGGTTATCAGAATAAGACAATGAAGAAGTCAATTATAAACATGTCAAGGGGATACTTGAAGAAAAGCTTCCATAGCATAATGAATGAAAAACAGTCAACCATTCAGATGGCCAACTGATCACTAGCTAGACTGAAACCCAAGTCACCAAGGCATCTAAGGTAAATTGTCTAACTGAAAATCACAGGAAAAGAGAGCCAAAGAAATGCATTAACTTATAAAGGCACCCAAATAAGATTATGCTCAGACCTATCAGCAGACTCTGTAAAGATGAGAAAGTGGAGTAACATATTCCAAAATTTGAAGGAAAATAATTCAAATCGAAAATATTCTGTCCAGTCAAATTGTCTAACAAGATAGATGGAGTGGGAAGAGTCTTTCCAGACAAAGGTAAACTCAAAGAATGAGTTAAAAGAAACCCACACCTCCAAAAAATTCCTTGCAGACCCAGTATGTCCAGGATAACAACACTGACCAGCACTAATAAAAAAAACCATACAGAAAAACTCCATCCAGAGGTCAACAAAAAAGAACAGTCCCCAAAATAGCATGGGCACAAAGGCGGAAAGAAGGCAAGAATAAACCACACACATACATGCACAACACACTGATGAGAAAGAAAAGTCAAAATATACTCAACACTAAGGGTACAAGATGACATTATAGATGCACATAGATGAATTTAATAACCCTGATTATAAGTGGGTTGAAATTAGGCATTAAAAGGCAGAAGTTAGTAGAGTGGCTTAGCAAACAACCAATCCTCCTCCCACTCGCCCCGATCTGCTGCCTATGAGACACATTTCAAGATTACAGACAAAATTAGGCTAAAAGTTACAAGTTGGAGAAAAGCATGCCACACACATAGCAATTCAAAAAATAGACATTACAATCCTAATTTTAGATAAAATTGATCTCAAGTTACAAGCCATATCAAGAGAAGAAGAGTACTATTCAATGAACATAGACCAAGAACCAGTGAGTATAATAAATAAAGGCATATATCCGAAGAGAGACCTGCAAAATTGGTCAATCAAGTGCTCCAAAAATGGAAACAGAAATCACAAGTTCAATGGTTATCATAGGTAATAATGTTAATACACCACTCTCTGAGAAAGAGAGATCACAAGGAGGCTACAGATTTAAACATTCCAATTAGCTGACTTGACCTGACAGATATTTTCAGGGCTTTCCACCCAAATGCAAAAAAAAAAAATCATATGTCTTTCACACTACATCTACTTGAAGGTAGAACACATGCTGGGATACAAGTCAAAACTGTGTAAATTCAAGGACATTGAGATTATACAGATCTCTCTCTCTCTCTTTCTCTCTCTCTCTCTTGTTCTCTCTCTCTCTCTCTCGCTCTCGCTCTCTGTCTGACCACTATGCCAGAAAGCTGGAAATCAACCAAAGGATGATGAAGAAATCAAGGGAAAATAAGTGGAGAGTGATAGACTCTCTATTTCAAAAGATGTGGGTACTAGTCCAGAGCAGAGATGGAATTAGGAAGTTTCCAGTACCCAATGAGACTGAGACTACAACATACCAAAACCTTTGGGACACAGCAAAGACATTTATGAGAGGTAGTTTGATAGCAATACATGCCACATGAAAAAGGAGTGAGAATTGTGACTGATATGCTGGCACAAAATTTGCCACAATTAGAGAAGTGATTCTCCACCTTCCTAATCCTGCGACCCTTTAATACATTTTCTCATGTTGTAGTGACCCCACCCCCCAAACATAAAATTATTTTCATTGTTACTTTTTAACTGCAATTATGCTACTGTTATGAATTGGTCCACTCCTGTGAAAGGGTTTTTCATCCCAAAGGAGTGAAGCCTACACGCTAAGAATGGCCGAATTAGAGCATAGTGATTGGACAGTCCTACTAATAGCAGTCAGGTGAAAATGGACTAATAATATGAGGAAAGTGCTCAGGTGTGACGTGAGTCCGAGTTGGACTGTGATCCACAAGGTGCCAGTTCAACACCAACAGTCTCTCCGGGATAAAAAGACTGGGCTTCTACCACAACGAGTCACAGCCTCAGAAACTCACAGGAGCAGTTCAAACCACTGTTACAGGTTTGCCATGAGTCAGCATGGATCCCAAAACATTGGGTCTTATTTTGCTTTTTAATGCTCTCAGGACCCAATTTCAAAATCCACAGTTGAATGGCATTTTATATTCTCATATAGATTTCTTAGAAACGTTGTTATTTATTACAATATGAATTGTTTTGTCATCTCAAATCACTTGAGGTGGCTTTGTTAATTTCATGATTTAGATGGAGGGGTGAAGTCTAGCCTGTTAATCTGGAGATAGCCATTGAGTAGCCATTGAGGGCTCTGTGTGGGCGTGGCTTTCTCCTGATACGTCTGGGAAATCTCGCGATATTTCCCTTGTGAAGAAGAGAAGCTATCTCCCCAGTTGTTGGGTGTTAGTCTCAGAGACGATGAATCATGGACAAGACAAGATGGCAGCATCCGAGAAGCTGGAGGAGCCGGCGGAGAGACCACACAGCTTGCCCTGATGGGGCCAGACCTCGAAGCTTGGGCGGACAGATGGAGACCTCTACCAGTGATGAGTTCCTTCTGCCACAACTTGATGCTGTTGATGGACCCTGAACCCTGGAAGTGAGGAGCCATATGGAGACCCCTGAAGAGCCAGGATTCTGTACCCACTGACCTGTGACTTCGTGAGTCAGAAGGAGACATTATAGACTGGTATAGAGTATATGGATTAATATCGGATTTATGACTTTGAACTGGACTGGGCTGGAATAATTTCTCAGTGTTCCATTCCTTTTGCATATAAACTCTTTTCTTATATTCATATGCATGTCTATGAAATTTGTTCCTCTAGTCTGCCCAGATTAACACATCACTATACTTCAGCAACAGATTCTTGCAGCAGGACCCCATAAAGGGAGCTTCAATGTTCTGTGCATTACTTCCATTGAGTAAAATAATTCAACATGTTGGATGACTTCATGTTGCTAGACACTGTCAAGCAGATTGCAACTTTTGTGATCCCATGTAAAAGAGTAGATCACCAGGTCTTTTTCCCACAGTGCAGCTGAGTGACCTCAAAGGGCCCACCTACTAGTTTGCAACCATGTGCTTATCTGGAACACCACTGGGAATCATATGGCATATATGATAAATAATAAATAAATTCATTTGTGCATCTGGCTTTGTTAAAGTAGAATATGTTTAAAGAAAAAGATGTTTATGACTCAAATCTGAAAGAAATTCCAAGTTCAAGATTTCCCCAAATAATATTAATGTTCATGGAAAGATTGTCTTCCTGAATACTCTCTTTAACTTAAAAAAAGCCTTGATTTTTATTGAGTAAGCATTTTTTGCTCTCTTTAGAATTGAGTAATCTTTGGTAATTATAGCATAATCCTTAATGACAATATTGCCCAGAATAGTTTCATTGTTTGTCGTGTGCCTGTTCTATAATAGGCTGTCAGTTTCCAGAAAGTACAAGAAATAAAAATCACATAGAAAGGTAGAGAAATTCTGTTACTACTGACAAGAAACAAAGATAAATGTAAGCTAAATCTACTAACTGATACAGGATGGTATAATATTTCTGAATAATTTATTTTTAAATTAATTACATTAAATAAATAGCTTGTACCAGTGAAGAGAAAATGTAACTCATAAGTTACACTAAAATACATTTCATTTCTGCAAGTAACACTTCAAATATTTGTATCTGTAAACTTTTATTTTCAAGACTTATAGAGAAGATTTTATACTTTAAAGAAATATCATTTATGGAGAATCATTTATGGAGACTCACTGTTCAGAAAAATAAAATAAAAAGATAAGGTAATACTTTCATGAACATTTGAAGCCTCCTTGAATAATTAAAGATATTTGTGGCCAGTTAGACTTTAAGGAACATCCATTACTAAGTGATTCATATTTGACCTAGTAGAAATGGCTGATGGATGTCTTGAATTAGCAAAAGTTGTTTTTGTTAGGCACTATGGCGTTGCATCTGACCCAGAGTCATCTTATGCACAGCAGATTTAAATGCTGCCCGTTCAGCTCCATTTTCACAATTGTTACCATAGTTGAGCACATTCTTTCAGTCCCTGTGTCAATGAGTCTCCTGGAAAACCTTCCTCTTCTTTGTTGCCCTTCTATTTTCCAAACAGAATGTCCTTCTTCAGGGACCAGTCGCTCCTGACAATATGTCCAAAGTATGGAAGACAACATCTCCCCATCCTTGCCTCACAGTTGATTTTAGCTTTGTTTCTAAAACAGATCAGTCTGTCCTTTTAGCAGTCCATGGCACTTTCAATATTCTTTGCCAGCACCATAATTCAAATTCACTCATCCCTCCTTAGTCTTCCTTATTCATTCAGCTCATACAAGCATTGAGACAATCGGAAATATGTCTTGGATGAAGCTCACCTTAGTTCTTAAAGTAACACCTTTGTTTTTCAATACTCTAAAGAGGTCTTGTGTAGCAGATTAACCTCATGCAAGGCATTATTTGATCTTGAAACTCTGCTTCCATAAACACTGGTTGTAAATACAAGTAAGAAAAAATATCCTTGACAACTTTTTCTGAATTTATCATGATGTTGCTTATTGATCCAATTTTGAGGATTCTGGTCTTCTTTACTCTGAGTCATAATTCATACTGAAGGCTGAAATCCTTGATGATTCTCAACAAGTGTTTAAGTGAGATTGTGCTGTCTGTATATTGCAGGTTGCTAATAAACCTCCCTTCAATCCTGATGTCACCTTCTTCTGCATATAATCCAGATTCTCTGATTACTTTCTCAGTTGATTGAATAAGAATGATGAGAGGATATAACCTTGATGCATAACTTTCCAGATTTTAAATCATCCACTATACCCCTTTTCTGTTCACAGTACTTCTTATGAGGACACGTTCCTCATGAGCACTATGAAGTTTTCTGAAATTCCCATTCTCCTTAATGTTGCACATATTTTGTCCTAGTACAAACAATCAAATGCCTTTCCAAGGTCAGTAAATCACAAGTAAACATCTTTCTGGTATTCTCTGCTGTCACTTATGTACAGCTGACATCAGCAATGATATCTCTTGCCCTATGTTCTCTTCTGAATCCTACCTAAGCTTGGATAAAAACAGTTAAAATAGCAAGCATTGCCAATTATTTGTTAATTATTTGCTTTCATATGTTACTTATGCTGTAGTTCAATATTGTTTGCAAATTATTATGTATTTTTATTAATTTTAAAAATTTGATTTAACTACAATGTTTGTTTTATTTATTTTTATTAATGTTTACTATTATATCTAACTCCTGATGATTTTTCCAAAGGCAATTTTTTACAACGGTTGTCTTCAAGCAGTAATTTTATTATAATATTTTACCAAAATAGAATTATTTCATTATTTAAGTACTATGTAACTAAATATAACATTTTATAAGTTGTTTAACTGTAAAATTAATTTGATCTGCCAATGATTTATACTATCTCTTTCGGTAATGCTTTCCTAGTTTTTCCTTCTGCATATATTTCATTTTAAGCAATATAGTACAAAAATATCTAAGCATAATTTCTACCCTCACATTTTACTATATTGCTACAATTTCAACCTACTCTTATTTTCAACAATAATACCACAGACGGAAATACATGCAATCATAATGTGTTTAGATATAAAAATTGAAGCAAAATGCTAAGTAACATGCACATATTTTTCAAACCGTTTTATACTCACAAAAAGCTTACAGCATCTGTAAGAAGAGGAATATGGTTAAAGGGATATAAACAATTCAAGAAATCCCTGAAGTGAACAATTTGCAAAAATTAGAAAGCAATGGCTAAAAATATTCATTTGGGGGCCATTTGTCATGCTCAGCAATTTTTCATTATAATCAATTTGTTGAATCAACCAGTTTATTTTCAACAAATTCAAGTGCAGTTTCATAAAAGTGTTCTATACCTGCTGCTGCTAGCACTGAAATTTAAAAGTACCTGGGAGAGAAAATACTTTTCAAAGACAATGCTCACAAATTCTTCCGAGGAATTACCCTCCCCCACCACCATGACATAGGGTGGTCCCTATGCCCTTTGTTATGGGTTTCTTTCCTTTTAGGAAATTCAAAGATTAACTTCTTAAATAAGACATTTTATTCAATAATTTTAAGGAATTGTGTTACTTTACTTGGTATTCACTTTCATTGTAAGGAACATTTGATATTAAGACATACCAAGGAAGACAAAGGTAGGCACTGCAGAGTAGCAAAACTAGGAATAAACAGCATTCTAACTGTATACACTCTTGAGAATAGATTCAAACCCATTATAAGGATAATGAGTGCTTTCCATTGCCAACAGCATAAGGAGGAATATATTGGTAAGCTGAAAAGCAGAGAGCCTCTTTGCTCTTTAAATCCTTATTACATAAGGCTAAGGTTCATTTATCTTTTACCTAAGGGAGGAAGATTAGAATTTCAAAATAACTAAATATGATCCCAGATGAGTTTTAAAGAAAATAATACATTATCTAAGAAAGTCTACTATCCAGAGTGAAATGTTGAAGCAAGAATTACAGAACATAAAAAATATCAAAGCAAAATAATTGCATAAGCATAAATATCCAACTATCTATCAAAATCATTGTATGTTGGTGGCTTGGATGTTGTCATGATACTGGTACTTATGCTACTATCATTTCAAATAGCAGCAGAGTCACCCATAGTGAAGGGTCTCCAGAAGAATGTATTCCAAACTAAGCAGCACAGGTCCTAAACTAAGAATGGATTAGTACGAAGAAATGGGCTGTCCAGTTCTAAGGGATTAGCCACTGAAAAGCTTTTGAACAGCTAGAGCATTTGTTGATTACTGGCCAGAGATGAACCCAACAACTGAACTCACTGCCATCAAGTCATTTCTAATACATAGAGACCACATAGAACAGAGTAGAACTGTCTCTAGGAATTTCCAAGACTTCAGCTCATTAAAGGAATGAAAATCCTCATCTTTTTTCCAAGAAGTCACTGGTCATTTCAAACTACAGAACTTGCAATGAGCAGTCCAACATGTACAATTATGTCACCAGAGTTATATAGGTAAACTATGATCAGGAAAGAATTACTTCCTCAATCTAAAACTGACATTAAAGGTGTGAACTGGGTCTTATTTGCTTAGAAAACACAACTCGAGATAAGAAACACCTGTAAACATCTACAAATGATGAGACTATAGACTGTGCAAATTACAAATCTAGGCAGTCATAGTGGGGGGATTTTTATCAAAATAAAGCAACCATTCTAAAATGATAGTGCTGATAATTGCACTACCCATCTTGATGTGATTATAGCATGAAAACTGTTGAGAATTTGAATTGGAGCATGTAAAGAATAATATCCTAAGCATTAACAAGCTTGTGGTGGCCATTAGAATCAAATATTCAAGATGCATTATTCCAAGAATGACAGATTCAAGAGGAAGATCATAGCACTAATTGTCAAAAAGAACATTTACACATCTATTGTGAGGTGACATGATGTCTTTGGTATGATTAAAAGTTAGTAGAAAGAAACATTAATAAAATATTACTCAAAATTATGTTCATAAGTAAGTTCAGATCTAAGCTAAAGATAAAAGTCCATGTCAGCCAAAATACAGCCTTGAGTCTATCTACCTGAATTTCAAGAACACTTGAATGTATGCTTCAAAAACTAAGAATGGGAAGTCTGGTGAACTGTGACGGACATCATAAAGAAAGCAACATGCCAGGAAAAAGACATGAAGACAGTGAAATATCAAAGGAACAGTAAGAAGAGACTCTGAAAATTGCTTTTAATATAGAGCAGATAACACAGTGGAAGCAATGATGATGTCAATGAGCTGAATAGAAAATTTCAAAGGGGAGCTCAAGAAGACAAAATCAAATATAATAAAAAGATATGAGAATAACTAGAGTTAGAAAACCCAAAAGTAAGAGCATGTTAAATATATCATAAATTAAAATAACTGCCATCCTCATAAAGAAAGTGATCATAAAAAAAAAGAGATCATGAGCTTCCAAAAGAACAAATAAATGTCTTGAATACACACTGCCATACTTTTTAATTATAAATGAAAATGTACTTTGGGCAAGTTATCAGTACCTTGAATATGGATGACATCATGCTTGGTAAAAGAGAGTCACCTAAAAAGAAACAGGCTTTCAAGAAAGTAGATTAGCATAGTGGCTACAACAAGGAATTCAAACAAACCAAGAATTTCAAGAACACTTGACTGTATGCTTCAAAAACTAAGAATGGGAAGTCTGGTGAACTGTGACGGACATCATAAAGAAAGCAACATGCCAGGAAAAAGACAGGCAGAGAATTGGGCAGGATTTGTTTTATTATACATAGGGTTAATATGAGTCAGAGTTGATTGGATTGCACCTAAAAATATAGAACTCAATATAGAAAGAGTTGAGTGAATTGATAAAGAGATAAATCCATCGAGGATTACTACGTAGATTGAAATACATATAAATATGTACACATATGTGTGTGCATTATATGATTTTCAGTGACTAATTCCACAGAAGTACAATGCCTATCCCTTCTTTGTTGTCTTTTCTTCGTCTGACAACTCTAATGAAATTTGTTCACTTGTCTGACTTCTGGTATCTAAAACATCAGTGATAGAACTTTCAGCATCATAGCAACATGCAAGGACCACATTATGACAAACTGACAGACAGGTGTGGCTCCTGGAACGAGAACTCCTAGAATCAAATGACATATTGTATTGGGTAAATCTGCTTACAGGATCTCCTTCAAGTGTTGAAGAACCAGGTGTTCTTTCAATTAGTAAGCCATCCTTTGCCTAAACTTGGGTATTTTTCACTCACCTCATATGTGTGTGAAGTTAAGCTTGGATTAAAGGGAGAATATACAAGAATATATGCATTTGAATTATGGCACTGACAAAAGTTTGTGAGTACCATGGACTGCCAAAAAAACAAACAACTCTATCTTGGAAGAAGTACAGTCAGATGGAAGTGAAGCTGGTGAGCCTCCATCTCATGCCAAGAGAGACCAGTTCTTGGGAAAAGTCGTCATATTTGGTAAAGTTGGAGAGTGTGTTAGTCCGGGTTAATTAGAGAAACAAATTTCAAAGACACACATATGGATATAAGGAATGGGTTTATATTCAAGAGGAACAGCATATTGAGAAAACATCCAGCCCAGTCCAGTTCAAAGTCACAAGTCCGATATTAACCCATATGCCCGAAATCACAGGTCAGTGGGTGGAGAATCCTGGCACCGACAGGGGTCTCCCCATGGCTCCTTGCTTCCAGGGCTCAGGGTCTATCAACAGCATCCTGTGGTGGCAGAAGCAACTCATCACTGGCAGAGGTCTCCATGTGGCTGCCCCAGCCTCAGAGGTCCGGCTCCATCAGGGCAAAGCTGTGTGGTCTCTCTGCTGGCTACTCCAGCCTGCAGGATGCCGCCATCCTGTGTTGTCTGTCATTAATTGTCTCCGAGACTAACTCCCAACAACTGGGGAAGATAGCTTCTCATCTTCACAAGGGAAATATTGCGAGACTTCCCGGAAGTCTCAGGAGAAAGCCATGCCCACATAGAGGCCTCATTGGCTACTCAATGGCTATCTCCAGATTAACAGGCTAGACTCCACCCCTACATTTCAATCATAAAATTAACATAAGCACATCACTGCCACAGAGAGGCAGCAAAAATGAGGAAGACCTTTGAATAGAAGAATTGAGAGGGCAGTTGAACAATTGATCAAGTGATTCAAACATGGCAGCAATTGTGAAGATGCTGTTGCAAATTGAGGCAGTGTTTCTTTTGTTGTTCAAGGATTTTCTTTGCATCAAAACTGACTCAAGGGCACTTATCAATAAATTATACATATGCATATATATACTAAATCATAAATCTCTAAAAGATATCTAAATGCATCACAGAAAATGAATCCTACCAATTCAATATCAAACTAAAGAATTGAAGAATTGATTGGGGAGAGGGTGGAATCTGGTTTTAAGACTAATTCTGTTGGCTGAAGGTCAAAAAGGCCTCAAAGTATAGGAAAAATCAAAAGCATTTCGAGATGTAATTTTAAGGGGAAACTTTTTAAAAAAGAATAAACCTGGTGGTGGTGAGGTTACACTTTGTGCTGCAATTCACATTGTCGGCAGTTCAAAACCACCAGAGACTGGACTATCTATGCCACCAAACAGTTACAGTTTCAGAAACCTACAGGAAGTCACTGTCAGTCAGCATTGACTCAATGGCAAGTGAAAGAGAAAGTGTGTGCTAATAATAAAATGTCTAATTGGAGAAAAATAAATATATGAAAGACTTACTGTAATTCATTTTTGGTGAGATAGTCAATTGATTTATAGCAACCACAGGTGACAGAATAGAATTGCTACACAGAGTTTTCTTGGCCATACTATTTTCAAGAGTAGATTGCCAGATCTTTCTCCACAGGTGTGTTTGAACCACCAACAATATTGAGTGGCCAAGTTTTTATCCACTGTGAGTGAACAGTCTAAAGCTGTCAGCAAGTATTCAGTATTACAGCTAGATTGATTTAAATGTGCATAGGCATAGATCATGTATTGGTAAAACCCTGAATCTAAATGATAAAAAGAGAAACTGTCTATGCTCTCTCACAGGAAATACAAATTAACATGAAGGAAATAACAGATAATTAGTAGTAGGGTGTTGTGAATGGTTAAGGGTTAATTACTGGCAGTTCAAACTCACAAAGAACCATTTTGAAAGAGGATGTGGCTATTTGCTTCCTTAAGGTCATAACTTTGTAAACCTCATAAAGTTCAGCTCTATCGGCCCACATGGAATCATCAGCTAGATGGCCATGTGATGGGGTTTGGCTTTGGCATTATTGTCTTTTTAAAAGCTTGCATTGTTATCCAGAATGATGTAAGAGTTAAGAGAGGCTACTTCCAACATTGACCACAGCAATAACCATGGTATTGGTTATCTTGTCATTCCAGTCATAGATACTGCATCTTTAATACTCTGATTAGTATCAGAGAATTATTTGATTCGTTTTGATTAGAGAATGTATTGCTTTCTTAGGTTAGCACTGCAATGTTTGCTGGGAAAGAAGAGTGTCTTCTACTGACAAACTAATAATAATTGCCAAACTCTCGTTTCGAAGAGAACTCATTTAAAATAAAAAATGATCATCACATAATGACATTGCTTTTGCAATTTTCATTCACTTTGCTTGCTGGAGTCACAATAAAAATGCTGTCTCTGCAAATACTCCCTTATGGAGCACATTTATAATAAATAAAATTGTGCAGAAACTATTCCACAAAGCATTGCACAAATAAGAAATTTTCAAAGAAAATTGCATATATTTAGAGTATGTAATTATTTTTTAACATTTAATTTCCTTTCAGTGATTTGACCTAAGGCAAAAAGAGGGGTCTGAGAGGGAGGCCAAGTAAGAGTAAGGGTCTAAGTGTGCTTTTTTTGTGCTATTAGAGGAAATAATTACATCTGTGCTCATTGAAGTGCATTAGTTTAAAGCAGTCTCTCCTTTGGCATTTGGTGCTGGGTATTTTAATGAAAGTGGGATTGAAAAAGTTTGAGGAAAATGAAATTAATGAATCATGAGCCAAGAGTCCTAGGAAGCAGCAAATTCTGTGAATTCAGTTCACCTCTAGATTCCAAGACTCTTCCGAAGTCAAGCAGCTTTGCATTTGGACACTCCATTTAGGACATCTGAATTGATTGACCTCTTTACTTGCTCTTTCCTCTCCCAGTACTTAAAATAGCACTGTCCTTGAGCGGATGAACCTTTATGATTCCTTGGCACGGTCAAAGGAAATAATAATTCTAAATCCTAAAGTGTTAATCTTAACTTCGTTGAGTTCCTTTCGCCATACCAACTTTTCATTCAGATGCTACTCAAAAGACACTTTAGAGTCAACCAACATTTTCCTAAAGTGGTTTGGGTGCTCAAAACACTATCAATCACCCTTAATGTCTAACCATGCCTAATAAGATAATATATAAAGTAAAATATCTGTTCTGTGTTCAGAATGTAACCACCTCTTGTCTAGTTGGAAAATATAAGCAATTTGTTCACATGAGAAAAAGAAGTCTATGCAACTATCAATTTTGAATTTTTTTTTTAAAGTGTGGAAGAGCAAGGAGACCACTCTGAGGATGAAGGTTCGCCTGACACTTGACTTTTTTTCTTGCATCACTGCCCTCTGGTGCGAGTGGTAAGCCCAGTCTTGCTCCTGGAGAGCTGCTGCTGGATTTGAATGGCCAAGCCAGTGGGCCGCAGTCCCGCATTCAACTACTACGCCACCAGAACTCAGCCCCCATTTTGACATTTATATTGTAGTAAAAAGACAAATTATCCACTCTAAGATTTGCCTGTATTAGTTTACAGAGGCAACCATATCAAATGATCACTTTTGAAAATAAAAATTTGCTTGAAAGTTAATTACCTGTGCAGTTTATTGAGTGAAAAACTATTTACAAACATTAAACATCCTGAAATGAAAGCAGAAAGAGGATGCAAGTTTATAATTATAATGCGCCTTTAAAATGTAGATGAGTAAGTATATTGCCCTATTAGTGATAGTTAATCACATCAAAAATTTCCCCTGCTTTGGGAAAGTAGCCCCTGAATGTTAAACTGGCTTAACTTGATTGGATAAGTGCTGCAAACTCTTGATGTAAGTACTGCTAAATCATGATGATCCATGCTTTTGAGTAAACTTTGCTTAAGTTTTCACTTCATCTCTTGTAAGTGGCCCCAGGACTCCTTTTACCTTTGACTCTTGTAGGTTGGAAGCTATCTTAATCTTTGTGTTCTTAGAAATGTTTAACACCATAATTTTAGTATCTTAAAATAACTGAACGTTATTTTTTTTCACCCTTCTAGAGGTTAGGAATCTGAATTCAGAAAGTCAACAGGATAACTTATATTCTTTAAGACCTCTAGGGAAAATATGAAGGTAAGAAAATATGTATTGTTGCTAAGGTTACTTTCACGCATGCCTGAGTTTATTCTAAATAAAATGTGTTTAAATACATTTCCACTCAGTGGATGGCTACAGATTAATTGCCTGCTATATACATTTTAGTCTTGTCAGGATGCCTTTAAAAGAGTATAATTTTTGCACCACAAATAATTTTGCATCACAGATAATTTTACTTGTATGGATACTATTTTTCTATAATGTGCACCTTGTGCCACATCATTTAGAATACATGAAAATGCAGGTCTATTCCAGTCAGTTGGCCACAAAGCTCTCTTCCAAATTACTTGGCACAGAAAAGCTTCCAGTGTTTCATTGCCATGCTGAAATATGTCAATTGTTATTTCATTAATCCATGGAGCCTTGTTTTTCCCTGATGCCTTCAGTGTACTTTGTACTTCTTCCTTCAGTAGAATCAATTCTCTCATGTTCAAAGGATAAAGTTTGGAAGAGATTAAAAATTTTCAAGGTAGATTTAAAAAAGTTATTTTATTGGCCTATAATACAGGTCCCACACAATTGAAATGACATATATATTAAAAGAATTGTGCAATCACCACAATCCATTTTAGGACATTTTCTTCTATTTTCTATCCAGTAGAACTATTTCTGCAAGGCAAATTTTGAAAAATCAAATAGCCAAAGAACATTCATTTGAATTGACCCATGAGGCAAAAAGAGTTTCATGGAAGAAGTTTATTTAACAGAAGAAGTTTGGTTCAGCATTTCAAAATTACCAGGTTCATCGAGAGAGAAAGATGAGACTTTCAACCCTTCTAGCAATCTACCAGCAGCCTCAGGAACCCGGAAGGGAAAACTTATATGGTCAATAGTATTTCTGTGAGTTGGAATCTACTTGGTGGCAGTGAGATTGCTGTTTGGGGATTGGACAATAGTCAAGAAGTCAAGAGAAGCGTTTATATGACAGCAAAGCTGAAGGTTGTTTTTCAGAGTACAAGGACTTGAGCACACTGGTTTTAGTGACAGTCCAGATTTTAGATAATGAACAAGTAACTGCCAACTTATTTTATGATGAATGTTATGATCAGATGCAGCAATTTGCTTGAATTAGACAATTTGTACAAATGTCATTGACAGTAGCAGAATTTTTAAAAACAGTTGTGTTAGACTGGGTAGACTAGAGAAACAAATTCATAAACATATATATATATATATATATATATATATACATATATAAGGGGAAGATTTATAATCAAGAGGAATGGAAAATTGGGAAATCATCACAACGCAGAAAGCATCCCAAACCAGTCCAGTCAGAGGTCATAAGTCTGATATTAGCCCGTATGTCCAATACCAGTACCTAAGTCCTCTTCAGACTCATGAAGCACATACAATGACACCAAGACAATCACAGACCAGAAGGAGCAGAGTCTTTTGTATCTAGTAATGGTAGAAGCATCTTGGCACTGGCAGGGTCTTCTCTGTGCCTTCTCAAGCATCTCAATACTGGCAGGAGTCTCTGCCTGGTTTTTCTGGCTTCTGGGGTCTGGTTCCATCAGGGTAGGTGCATGTGGCTTCTCCTCCAGGATGTCTCACAGGAAGTCACGCCTCGTGTCTTGTCAGTAGCATATCTCCAATGAACTGAGTCAGTGAATCTCTAACCTTCAATTAGAAAATGCCGCAAGAATTTCCAGAATTCTCAGGAGAAAGCCATGTCTAGATAGAGTCTATCTCCAGATTGACAGGCTAGACTCCACCCCTATACTCCCCATCCTGAAATTGACACAACAGTACATGACTTTCATGGCAGCAATATTAAAAACAAAAATTAGACATTTGGAAATAATTTGATAATAACTTTACCTGAAGGAGTCATTCTTTTATTAAACCTGGAAGTGCATGAAAAATCCAAAAACATTCAGCTTTTCTCTTTGGACACTGTTTGGGAAAAGTTAGGGTTAATATTATTGTAGACAATCATTTTGAAAGGGTATAGGCTAGGGGAAAAAAAACCCTCACACTGCCAGAACCAATATCCATTTAGTATTACACAGGAAATGTTTAATGTCCTCTGTTGTTATTTAGCACCTTCTAATTCAGTTTTTACTCAGAGAGGCTCTATGTACACATAAGGAAATCCTGCTTGGCTTGTCATCATCCTCAGAATTGTTATAATGTTGAGTTCCTATGCTACCATCCAGCGGTATGCATCTGCAGGGAGTGATGACCTGAAGAAAAGAGTAGCCAGAGGACTGATGATCCAAAGGTAAATTTTCTTCTTTTTTTTAGGGGGGGTGGGCATCACTGCCCTAGTGGGAGTAGGAAGCCCAGCCTGCTCCTGGAGAGCTGCTGATGGATTTGTACCACAGTCCCTCACACAACCACTGTGCCACCGGTACTCAGCCCAGAATATTTTATTTTCAAAGTACAGCTTTATATATAATGAGGCAAGGGTGCATATCGCGCTTAGTGTAACAATAACATCGTGATAAAATTGCTCTTAGCACAAACACTTCCTTGGGACTAATCTTAACAAATGCAGCTCCATTCTCAGTGTATTCAGAACATTTTAGAATGTGGGAAAACATATGACCATTTTATTGGAGGCTCCTACTACTCTTATCACAAGCTGTGCGTCCATCCTTGGTGTCAAGCACATTTGTACATTTGTTGTCATCATCATTCTCAAAACATCTGCTTTCCACTTGAGCCCTTGGTATCAACGCTTCATTGTTCCTCTCCCTCTCTGCTCCCCCTTCCCTCATGAACCCTTGATAATTTATAAATTATTATTATTTTTCACATCTTACACTGTCTGATGTCTCCCTTCACCCACTTGCCTGTTGTCCGTACCCCAGGAAGGGAGTTATATGTAGATCCTTATAATTGGTTCCCCCTTTCTACCTTATCTTTCCTCCACCATCGCAGTGCTGCAACTCTCACCACTGGTCCATAAGATATCATCTGTCCTGTATTACCTCTGCTTTTAGCTCCTATCTGTACCAGTGTACATCCTCTGGTTTATCCAAACTTTTAAGGTAGAAATGAGATCATGATAGTGGGGGTGGGAGTAGGAAATATTTAAAAAATTAGAGGAAAGTTGCATGTTTCATTGTTGATATACTGCACTCTGACTGCCTCATCTGCTCCCTGAGAAGCTTCTGTAAAAATATGTCCAGTTGCCTATAGTTAGGATTTGGGTTCTCAATCTTCACCCCCCCCCCATTCACAATGATTATGATTTTTTTTCTATTTTTTGATGCCTGATACCTGATCCTTTTGACACCACATGATCACACAGGCTGATGTGTTTCTTCCATGTGGGCTTTGTTGCTTCTAGCTAGATGGTCACTTGTTTACCTTCAAGCCTTTAAAGACCCCAGATGCTCCATCTTTTGATAGCCAGACACCATCAGCTTTCTTCAGCTCATTTGCTTATGCACCCAAGTTGTCTTTGGTGATTTTGTCAGGAAAGTGAGCATCACGGAATTCCAATTTAATGAAACAGGGTTCTTGCATTGAGAGAACACTTGAGTAGAGTACCCATGTCCATCTGCTACCTTAACACTACACCTACAAATATATGCACATATTGCCCCATCTTCATTATAAATATATTTTCAAATGTACATGCCTATATTTAGGCGTCTATAAATGCCCTTGGTCTACTAGTTCTTTCTTTTACTTTCCTCTTGTCCCACTATCATGTTCAGTCTTCATTTGGGTTTCAATAATTCCTCTCAATTATATTGCCCTTGATCAAGCCCTCGCAGGCCTCTTATATCCTCCGTGCTACTTATGTTGGATCACTTTTTGTTCCCTTTTCCCTAGGTTTGTTAACACCAGTTCCTTTCTTTCTTCCCTTTCTCCCATGCCCCCAGAAATAATTGGTACTGTTGTTTTCTCCTTCAGATTGTTTGTCCTGCCTAACATATCTATAGGACCTGCAGAACTAATAATATGCATATATACACACAAAAAGACAGCAAGACAAAGTGACAAAAGAAAAGAAAACAACAATAACAACAAAAGCAATGGCAAAGATTGTGCTGGTCTCCATGACGAGGCGTAAGAGGCAAGTTGAGCTATTGATTAATAAAAGAAAAAATGGGATTGAATATACTATCAGTATGGAATTATCTAACCATTCTTTGAGTCAGTCATCATGGTGATGAAGGAACAAAACAGATGCTCAACATTTGACCTGCATGGGTGCCAGGGATTTTTTCCTTTGGACAAAATGGTTCTAAAATTGTGCTGATTTCCACCTATGAAACACATTATCCAATCTCAACACAAAGTATACCAGGGACCCTAGCCCAGACACAATCTCCTTCTGCAGAACAGTTCCATCTAGTTGATGAAAATGGGCAGCCCATGCAATATGAAAGTCAGTCTCTAGGGGATTCTAGAGAACAAATGATGATTGTAGTCGACCCATCAGAAAATGGACAGGTGCTTCAAGTAATTCCATTTACGCAGACAGAAATGACTCACATGATTGTACCTCACGGACAGTTTGTGCAAGTGAAAAGTTCTCAGAATGTCTCTGTAGAGAAAACTGGTGACAGAAACTTCACAACTGTATCAGACACTCCCAGTAGTTATGGGGGAGGCAGTGACCAGATTACTTCAAGAGCCTTTTCTGCCTCATCTCCAATCACTTTCTTCCATACACCTACATAGGCCTGCCGTCTTAGGGACCAGGAGAAAAGAGGAGATTCCTACCATGGCTAATGTATTAGTGAAACTAAATTAGAGATTGTCCTCACATTTCATAAACAGCAAACACAGAGTGTTTGGCCTTGGGGCACCCGCCAATCTCCAAGCCCAGCCAAACCTGCTTCACATTTGATGTGGAATCCCAATATGTTCCATATGATGGGATCCCATTTATTAATGCAGGTACTTTGGTTAAGAAATAGTTCAAAAATATTCAACTGTGGCTATGATGTATTTTGAAAATAGAGTTTTCTTAAAGGGATTCATTTTCATTTTGGTAGAATGCCAATTGATAAAAAAGGATATTAGCTAAAAAGAAAACTTTCTTAGTAAATAAAATCTATGTGTTTATACTATAAAGTGGCATTTTAATGAGAAACCTTCTTCAGAGAATTGGAAAAACTGATCACTAACTTCATATGGAGGGGGGAAGAGCCCAGAATTACCAGAGATCTCCTAAAGGAGAAGGACACAGTCAGAGGACTCACTTTACCTGACTTTCACACTTACTACAAAGCCACAGTGGTCAAAACAGCATGCTATTGGCATAATGACAGATACACAGACCAGTGGAAAAGAATTAAAACCCAGAAATAAAACCATTAGCATATAAACAACTGATTTTTGACAAGGGTCCCAAAAGCACCAAGTGAGAGGGTGACATTCTATTTAACAAATGGTGTTGGAAACAATGGAAATCCACATGTAGAAAAGTGAAACAGGATCTCTACCTTACCCCATGTACAAGAACAACCTCTAGGTGGATCACAGACCTAGAAGTAAAACCCCAAACCATCAGGACCATTAACAAAAGAATCAGCAAAAATGTAAGAACCTTGACCGGGGGATAAAAAGGCTGACTTCGATAAGGCAGGATACACACACAGGAGAAGCTGGAAATGACAAATAGGACTTACTAAGGATAAAACACCTGTGTGCATCAAAAGTCTTTACCAAGAGGGTAATTAGAGAACCCACAGACTGGGAGAGGATTTTTTAGCAACTACATAACAGACAAGGGATGTATTATGAAAATCTACAATACCCTTCTTGCCTGCAAAAAGAGAAAATCAGTTAACCCTGTGAGGAAATGAGAAAAAGAATGAAGGCGTTTCACTAAGGAGAAGACCCATAAGTCTAATAAACATATGAGAAAATGCTCCCAATCATTAGCCATAAGAGAAATGCAGATCAAAACAACTATGAGATACCATCTAACACCTTTGAGGTTAGCCCAAATCAGAAAATTGGAGAGCAACAGATGTTGGAGGTGGTGTGGTGAAATAGGAACACTTCTACATTGCTGGTGGTCCTGTAGATATATGAGCTGCTATGGAAAGCAGTCTGCAACACCTAATTAAAATGGAAATTAAACTACCTTAAGATCCAGCTATCCCTCTACTGGGTATATACCCAGAAGAGATAAGAAATAAACCATGGCAGTGGCGTGCAAACCAATGTTTATTGCAGCACAATTCATGATCCCAAAGAGTAGGAAACAATCTAGATCAGCAAATTCCGGCACATACACACAATGGAGTACAATGCTTCACTCAAAAGCACTGACGAGCACATGACACATGTCTTCTCATGAAGAGCTGGAGGAAATTATGCTAAGTGAAGGCAATCAATCACAAAAGGAGAAGTACTGGGCTGAGCCCCAGTGGTGTAGTGGTTGTGTGCAGGACTGCAGCCCTCAGGGTTGGCAGTTCAAATCCAGCAGCAGCTCTCCAGGAGCAAGGCTGGGTCTCCTACTCCCACCAGGGCAGTTATGCCCACAAAACAAACAAAAACAAAAACAAAAAAAAAGGAGAAGTACAGTATGAGTCCACTGAGGTAAGTGTAATCAATATGGTAGTAATAGAAGAGAAGCCCCCCAAAACGTAATATTTGGTTACAGATCTAGGGAAAGGGGAGGAGATGGAACGTACAGGCTAGGTACAGGACAGTAAGAGAGAAGGATAGAGGAGGGAGGGAGAAAAAAGAAGTTCAAAAGTGAAAGGATAACAAAGGGAACAGGGCATTAACTCACCCAGGTGGAAAGGATGGTCTTGTCACAACAGAAACTGGAGTGGGTGTACAGTGAGGACACATGGAAGAAAGCATTAAAAGAGAGAGCTACAGGGCAGGCCATAACCAGAGCCAGACTGACTCCCTCAATGGAAGTGGGTATAGCAGAGAACAGGTGGTGGAGAGTGACCATGATGGCATACCCACATGGAGACAGGTGGAAATGGAGGAAGAGAAAAAGCCGGTCTGGTCCCCATGCTGGCCCGATCCCTGCCCACGATGCTCAGAGGACTACGCCTCTACGGGGACCTAAGCTGCAGCAGGGGACTTTGCAAACAACAGGGCTTGTCACACTGACTCCCTACAGACAGTGACAGAGGACATTTCAGGGGGCCACAAGGCGGGGAAGCATGGTGGTCTGAGCCCCCAAAATGGACTGAATCAAGAAGGGAGCACACCTGTCTGGACAGTGGGAGGAGAGAATGACTGGACTGATGGTTCCTGGCGAACATGGGGCAGACAGGTGAGGAAGAGGGACTTGGGCAGACTCAGGGACAGGAGAAACAAGTGGTCCACACTCAGTGGTGAGGAGGGTATGGGAGGCCTGGTAGAGCCAAAGTAAGGGTAATGTAACAGACAGGAAGTTCTGAAACTCAATTGAAGGCTGAGCATGACAGTGAGACAGGAGGAAGACAGAGGGAAAAGAGGAAGGAATGAGAAGGCAAAGAGCACTTGCAGAGGCCTAAACACAGGTATTTATTTATGTAAATATAATTATCTATGATAAGGTGGGAATAAATTCAGGTATGTATAGTTATAGGCTTAGTACTAAGGCAGTAACTGGTCCTTGGACCCCCACACGTGTGCCCCATCAATGCAAGAACACTTTTGTCTAAGAATATGCTATTCCATGATGCTCACAGGCCCAATATCATCACTGAAGTTGAATAGATGCACAAACAAGTATGGCAAAGAAAACTGAATGTGCCCAGATATCAAAGGATATAGAGTCTGGGGTCTCAAAGCCTGAATATAAACAAATGGCCAACTAGCTGAGAAGTATTCAAACCCACACAGAAGAAGCACACCAGCCAGTGTGGCTGCGAGATGTGTCAAAAGTATCAGATTTCAGGAATCAAACAGGAAAAAACCTGAGGGCAGTGGGCACATGACAGGTGAAGAAAGCTGGTAGTTCCTGCCTATTAAAAGATATAATGCCTGAAGACTTAAAGGTTTGAAGATTACCAAAGGGAGCAACAAAATCCATCACAGAAGAAGCACACCAGTCTGTGTGACCATGAGGAGTGGAAAGAACCAGTATCAGGAATCAAAGAACAAAAATAATATCATTATGTGCCCACCCTCCTGACATGATTGCTGAGGACAGAAGGGTGCAGAGGCAGACAGAGTGGAGCAAACTGACGGCACCCAGCTACCAAATGATAAAGTAGCTGGGATCTTAAAGGCTTGAAAATGAACAAGTGGCCATCTAGCACAGAAGCAGCAAAGCCCACATGGAAGAAGCACATCAACCTATGTGATCATGAGGGGTCAAAGGGAGCATATATCAAACATCAAAGAACAAGAATCAAATCAATAAGAATGAGGGGGAGAGCAGGGTGGGACTCAAGGCCCACTTGTGGGCAATTAGATACCCCCTTACAGGGAAGTCACGGGGAAAAATTGGGCCAATCAAGGTGCTGTGAGGTAGCGATGAAGCATAAAACTTGCTTCTAGTTCCTAAAGGTTTCCTCCCACAACTATCATGATCCCAACTCTACTTTGCAAATCCAGCTGAACTGAAGGAGGTATGATGGCAGAGATGAGAACTGGAAATACAGGGAACCTGGGACGGATGAACTCCTCAGGGCCAGTACTAAGAGTGGAGATACCGGATGTGTGCAGGGGAGGTGGCGTGGAGAGATCTACGGGGATCTACAGTTTGCCTCATAGCTGGAGGATGGACATCGGGAGAAGTGGGCAGGGGGAGATGCTGGCCAGGGGAAGATATGATGAAACAATAATAATGTATAAAGTAATGAGGACTGGTGGGGGGGTGGTGGTAAGAACCGAGGGGGAAGGATGAGAAACTGATATCAAGAGTCCAAGTGGAAAAGCAGATATTTGGAGAATGTTAATGGAGCAGGTATGTGAAGGTGCTTGGCACAGTATATGTAACTATGTATTGTGAAAAGTGATTTACGAGCCCCCAGTAAACTGATGAGATTTTTTTTAAATGGCATTCTAGGGAGAGGGGGAAATGAGCTGGTACCAAGGACTCTATATCAAGTAAAACGATGATGGAGGGAGAGGGAGTTGGTAAGGAGGGGAATATGAAGAACTGATACCAAGGGCTTACGTAGCAGGAAAATGTTTAGAGAATGATGATGGCAACAAATGTACAAATGTGTTTTGCATACAATAGATGCATGTATTGATTGTGATGAGTCATATGAGCCCCCAAATAAAATTATTTTTTAAATGATGATGGCAGCATATGTACAAATGTTCTTACCATAATGGATATATGTATATGGACTATGGTAAAAGCTGTGAGAGTCTCCAATAAAGTTATTTTTTTAAAAATAAATATGTAAATGACAAGAAAGGATAAGCCTGTAAATAGTCCCAGGTCTTATTGTTCACCTTTAAGAGTGTCTTCCAGTCCAGTCTGATGAGGTGCACACCCTAGCTCCAAAGTCAATTTTTTGTCCTCTCTGGGGAGTTCCTTGTTCTGGTCCCCTTGCTGTTCTGTTGCACATCCTTAGTAATTTGCCTTGGTGTGGTCGGGTGAGATCTGGTGCAATTCCCTCACTGTGTCTCCAATGTTGTCCTCTGTAGGGATATACTTCTTCCGAGACAGATTCATTTGTTGGATATTTTTGGAAGTACAGATGCTTTCAATTTTCTTCAACAGCACCATTATTCCAAAGCATTGATTCTTCATTAATTTTCCTTACCCAACCCCTGCCTTCCACATGCATTTGAGGTAATGGGAAAGTGCAATAGTTTGGGTCTGGTACATCATAATGTTCAAAGTGACATCCTTGTTCTTCAACACTTTACAGAAATCTTTTGCTGAAACAAATTTTCCCAATGAAACGCTTTGTTTGATCACCAGGCTTGTGCTTCTTTGAACATTGGGTGTGGATGCAAGCAAGATAAAAATCCTTGACATCTTTTTTCCGCCCCATTTACCTAGATGTTATCTATTGGCCTTCATTTTCTTTACATTGAGTTCCACTACATATTTAAGACTGCAATCTTAATCTTCATCCACTAGTGTGATCTCTCTCTCAGCAAACAAGATTGTTCAACTGCATGTCACAGGTTTTTAGTAAGCTTTCCTCTAATCTTCATATTATATTATTCTTTCTATAGTCCTTTTATATTTACTCAGCATACAGACATAATAAGTACTTGGAAAGAATACAACCCTGATACACACCTTTCTTGATTTTACATGGAGCCCTAAGCCCACTTTCTACTTGAATGACAACTTGTTGTTCCAGGTAAAGGTTCTTCATGAGCACAATGAAGTATTCTGTAGCACCCATTCTTATCCATGTTATCTGTAGTTGGTTCGGGGCTACACAGTTGCAAACCTTTGCATGATCAATAAATTATAGTAACAATTTTATGATATTCTCTGCATTAAGCCAAAATTCATTCCACACTAGAATCTTATAAACTGCTCCATGCAGTTTTTCAATGTGGATTGAATTTTTGACAGGTCTCTGTCACTATACTATTGCAACTGTTTTTGCTGGGTCTTCAGCAAAATTTTACTTGCAAGTTATGATAATGATATTGTTTGATAGTTTCTGCTTTTTGTGGGGTCATATTTCCTTGAAATATGTACAAATATGTATCTCTTCTAGGTGGTTGGCCAAGTAGCAGTTTTCCAAATTCCTATTTAATTAAATTCCTATTTAATTCCTATTCCAAATTAAGTGCTTCCAGTGCTTCATACGCTTGTTGAAATATCTCATTTGATACTCCATCAATTCCTGGAACCTTACTTTTTCATGAATGCCTTTGGTGCAGCTGGGCTTCCTTTCTCCATTAGCATTTGTTCTTTATCCAGTGCTATATCTTGAAATGGTGGCATATGGACTAGTTCTTGTGTATATGGCTACTCTGCATTTCTTCTATCTTCTTTTGATGCTTTCTGAATTGTTCAACATGCTTCCCAAAGAAAACTTTTTCATTATTAAATCCTTTGGTGGGGGAGGGGGCTCTTACAGCTCTTATCACAATCCACACATTCATCCATTGTGTCAAGCACATTTGTACATATGTTGCCATCATCATTTTCAAGCATTTATTTACTACCTGCGCACTTAATATCAGCTCCTATTTTTCCCTCCTTCCACCCTTCCTCGCTCATGAACCTTTAATAAATTATAAATAATTTTCATATCTTACATTGTCTGCTATCTCCCTAAACCCAATTTTCTTTTGTCCATCCCCCCTGGGAGATGGTTATATGTCAATTCTTGTGATTGGATCTCCCTTTCCCCCCAACCTTGCCTTTGCCCTTTGATATCTCTATTCTCATTATTGGTCATGAGGGGTTTATTTGTCCTGGATTCCCTGTGTTGTGGACTCTTATCTGTAGCAGTGTACATGTTCTGGTCCAGTCAGATTTGTAAGGTAGAATTGATATCATGACAGTGGAGAGAGGGGGGAAGCATTAAAAAACTTGAGAAAAATTTGTGTGTTTCATCAGAGCTACACTGCTCCCTGACGAGCTCATCTCTTCCTTGTAATCTTTCTGTAAGAGGATGTTTACAAATGGATTCTGAGTCTCCCCTACACACACACTAACACACACACACACACACCTTCACATTGGTATGAATTTGTTCTGGGTCTGAAGAAAGCTGATAGTGCACAGCTATCGAAAGATATAGCATGTTGGGTCTTAAAGGCTTGAAGATAAACAAGCAGCCATCTTGTTGAGAGGCAACAAGTCCCTTTGAAATAAGCACACCAGCCTGTGTGATCATGAGGTGTCGATGGCATCTAAGACTCATAAAAACTTGTAATATTGAAACTTGAGACTTGAAGTTTTTTCTTCAGTTCTGTCAGCATCCTAGATGATGGATATTTATTTCCTTTCTTTGGTTTTCTAACTCAAGGTCTTTGAATTTTTAATGTATTTGTATTTTCAAATTGTATTTGTCTATTTGTATTTTTCAGCTGCCGTTTGAAAAAAATTTTCAACCCTTGGACTTTTCATTTGATTCAGATACTCTATAACCAATAGCAAGCTTCTGAGATGCTTCTGCCTTTCTCTTTCTTTCTTGTCTTCTTAATAATCATGGGTTACATTCTTGATGTCATCGTACTGCTAGCCAGGTATTCTGTCATTGGAATTTAATAAGCCACTCCTCTTTAGATGTTTTTGAAATCCAGGTGGAATATATTCAAAGGCATATTTAGGATCTGAAAAACTTGTTCTAATTTTATTTGATTCAAACTTAAATTTACATATAAGAAATCCCACAATCCGATACTAGTTCTTTTGGCTGCTGCTATTGGAATTCTTTATAGTCTCTTCTTATCTATGTAGTCCATTTTCTTTCTGTGTAGTCTATCTGAAGAAGTTCTCATGTATAGTTATCATTTGCATTGCTGAAAAGAAGTATTTGTGATGAAGTTATTTATATTGCAAGATTCTATCATGTGATCTCCAGTTGCATTTCTATAACCAAGACCATATTTATCAACTATTCTCTCTTGCTTTTTGTTTGCAACTTTCAATCACCAGTAATTAGAAATGCATATTGATTGTATGTTTGATCAATTTCATACTGTAGAATTATTCAATCTATTTCTCCCTAACTGAAGTAGCTGATCATAAATTTGAGTAAATGTTGTATTAATTGAATTCTGTTGTATGTTTTTTCTTATTATCACACACTACTTTGTACTTAAATATAGGTCTTGAAGTGTTCCTTTTATGATTCTTTCTGACAAAGTGTGTGATGGAATTCCTCTTGAATTTGTCCTTTCTTTTATAGTATACCATATAATTGTTTGATTCAAAATGGCAAATACCAGACCACTTCAGTTCACTAAAGCCTGGAATAGTGATCTCTCTGAGGTCTATGTCTCTCTTGATGAATTCCAGGATTCCTAGTTTCCTGGTCAGCTGTCAGTTCATCATAACGCATTGCCTTGTGTGTTGCTAAAATGTGAGAATCAATGTTCCTGAAATTTTACATACTGGTAGGGTGATCGAGTTTCAGTAGTACTAAAAACAGACATCCTTCAACTATTCACAGATAATAGACTGTCCATTTTGAGTAATTAACCACTATAAATAGGACGAAAACCCTCTGGAAGATATAAAATTACATATAAATATAACAGATTAGTTAGGAAAAGACCTAGAAATTTTTTATCACTCATCTCTGCTAATTTTTGAAAATCTCATTATGTAGAAAGATATTACTTCCAAATTTTAATGGATCTGTGGTGTCTGTTGGTCAAAGAAATGTTAGAGGCTGTTTAATTCTGATTTGGCAGATCCATGTACCCTTTCTTCTTCTCTTGACTACAGTGAGTATTGATATCAATACATCATGTGGTCTGGTTCATTTTCCTTCAAGGGCACTTACATCCAACACTTTGACAAAAATCCAAGTGCCTGGTTAACTTGCAGACAAGAGTACCTTAGGTGTTATGATCTGGAAAGTAGAATGGGTGAATATTCTAAAGGAATTTTCCATTTCAGTTGCCAATTGTAGATAATGTCTGATATACATTTTTAGATGTGTGTAAATTGTTACCCCAACATCTGTAGCTATAATCCTACTTCTATCATCTAGTGCTTAATAACTTCAATAAAAAAGATATTTCATATGATTCTCAGCGGGGATAATTTCTAGCTTACCTGTAGCAGTAACTTGCATTCTGAGAAAAACTGTAGAAATATATTTCTTTTCAGTAAGCACATCTCTTGGCATAGTTTTTCTGCATGTGTTTTAGGAATTTTACTTGTTCCTTCAACTTTTTCACTAGAATGAACTCTTCAGGTAATTAGGAACTGTAAGTAAATTTCAAATAGATAGTCATTACCTGTGATAGTTACCTAATCTGGTGTCAGATTGGGACTTGAGAGGGTTAAGAGTGAAGTGGTGAAGCTCAATCTGTCAATTGGGTCATAACAAATGAGACCCCTGTGTCAGTCCGGGTAGACTAAAAGAACAAATTCAAAGACATGCATATGGATATAAGGAAAGGGTTTATATACAAAAGAAGGGAACACTGAGAAAGCATCCCAACCCAGTCCACTTCAAAGTCATAAGCCCGATATTTGCAAATATGCCCGATACCAGTCTATAATGTCTCTTTCCGACTCACGAAGTCACAAGTCAGTGGGTGCAGAATTCCAGCACTGGCAGGGGTCTCCCCATGGCACCTCGTTTCCAGGGCTCAGGATTCATCAACAGCATCCAGTGGTGGCAGAAGCAACTCAGCGCTGGCAGGGGTTTCCACATGGCCTCTCCACCTTCAGAGGTCTGACTCCATCAGGGCCAAGCCTCATGGCTTCTCCGGCTCTTCACACGCTGCCATCTTGTATTGTCCGTCATTCATCATCTCTGAAACTAACTCCCAACCACTGGGGAAAATAGTTTCCCATCTTCATGAGGGAAATATCGCGAAATTTCCCAGAAGTCTCAGGAGAAAGCCATTCCCACATAGAGGCCTCATTGGCTACTCAATAGCTACCTCCAGATTAACAGGCTAGACTCCACCACTACATTTCAATCATAAAATTAACATAAGCACATGACTGCCACACCCCTATGCTGGCATGTCCTTCTCCTGAGAATTGGGGGAACTCATATTTCCTCCTTGAAAATGGATATCTCTTGCTCATGTACATAAAGCTCTTTCCTATTCATGTATGTGTTTATGAATTTGTTTCTCTAGTCTACTCAGACTTGACTAAGTGATCTGTTTAATAAAATATATTTTATTATGCCTTTGGAGAGATTGTAGTAGCCCAAATGGAGGAGGACTAACCTGGTGATAGGGAGATAAGCATCACAGAGGGGTTAGCCATGATGGGATAAATACTGCCTAGTGACTGGGCGATGGCATGGAGATCCTGGAAGCAAAAAGTTATTATATCCTCTTTATTATTGGCAGCACTGGAATGTTAAAAACAAAAAATTAAACCTTTAAATTCCAAAATTTGCTGAGCCCTGGTGGCATAGTGATTGAGTGTGGGACTGTGGCCCACTGGCTTGGTGGTTCAAATCCAGCAGCAGCTCTCCAGGAGCAAGGCTGGGCCTCCCACTCCCACCAGAGGGCAGTGATGCCTAAAAATAAATAAAAAAATAAATAAAAATAAATAAATAAATAAATAAAATTTTAAAAAAGAAAGCAAAAAAATTTCCAAAATTTAAATAGTTGCTTCAATATGTTAATTGATCCTTGAGCGTCTCTTACTGTGTCGAGCTGATGGAGCTCTACAGTGGTGGCATTACCTGTCTTTCTGAAGTATTGAGTGGTCCAACAAGAAGGTTGATTTCTTTTTGCTCAGCTTGGCCAGGTGAAAATTCAAGAACCCTGATGAGCAAGTGAAGTATCCTGGAAGAGTCAGAGGTGATCTGTCCACTACAAATGTGCTGAAAGGCAAATGCACATCCATTTGTCCTTTGTCATACAAAATTTTTGTCAAGCAAACTCTCTGCTTGTACAGTATTTAATACACTTTCTGACAATACTTATCTGTATGCACGGGCACTTCAATAAAGGTTGTGTTTACCATATGGCCTTTCTGGAAGACAGCTACTGCCAAAATGGTTTGCCTTTTTTGTGTGTCTCTGAGTTCTTCTTTGCAACCTCCCCCCACACACCACATCCGCCTTTCTTTATGTTATCATCTCCTTAGCTATACATATGGTAGGTCAGTTTAGCAAGCTGTTTTCTACTTCTGTCTATGCTTCCCTCT
>PVJH01009226.1:0-80425 GCA_004026705.1 Nesogale talazaci | reverse complement strand
CCCCCAACAAAACAAAACAAGACACATCACAGAGTTTGATTCTGAATCACAGTGACCGTGTAGGACAAGGTAGAACTGCTCTTGAGAGTTTTTGAGACTGTAGCTCTCTACCTGAGTAGGAAGGACCTTCTTACTCCTTCTGTGGTGGGTGACTCAAACTGTTAACCGATGCACCACCTGATGCACTGCACCACCAGGGATCCTAAGAGCACCACTGGATGGATTCAGATTGCCAACTTTTCACATTATAGCCAAGCTCTCTCTAAAGTGTTTGCGCCACCCAACCTCACACCCCAGGCTAATGTTAACTTATTCAGAACTAGGGTAACATGCTCCAACTTGCTGTACTGTGGGGGCTTGTAGGAAATGTGACAAGAGTTCTCTGTAGAGGCAAGAATGGCAGCATTTGTCTTGCATACGATGAGAATCTTGTTAGGATGGACCAGTCCCTGGAGAAGACATCATGCTTGGTATGGTAGAGGGATTGTGAGAAAAAAGAAGACCTCAAGGAGATGGACTGACACCCAGACTTCAGCAGTGAGCTCTAGCATAGGGACAAGGGTGTGGGTGGTGCAGAAACCAGCAGTGCTTCATTCTATTGTGCACAAGGTTGTTCTGGCTTGGAATTGATTGAGGCCGTCTAACAACAAGGTAACGTTATTGCCCTGGTATCTAGTGGCTAAGGCTTGGCCTGTTAAAACAAGTTCTACAGTTCGAAACCATAGGCTGCTGGTAGGAGAAAGATGAGATTCTCTACTCCAGCAAAAAATTAGAGTCTGGGAAACCCACGAAGGCAATCTATTCTGAATGTAGGGTAAAGTGGGAGTTGTGAGTGAGTTTGAATTTGAGTTTGCATATGACATGAAGTTACTCGGTATGATTTCTCCACCTTTTTAATGTCACCAACTAACTGGGTAGGAGCATGTAAACAAAGTGTATGGGGCTGATTAATATAAGGGGTCAAGTCAGTTTTGCCATTCAGCATAAGTTGAGCCATCTCAGAAGCTGGATAAAGAACCTCACAAGTACAAATAAAGAAGAACCTAGAAAAAAAGCCTAGCTTCAGATCCATGTGCAGAGATGTGGCAATGCCACAGAAGTACACCACTGAGACCCTGGGAGGTGGCGGGGATGAGAAACTTGGGTGTAAGCGAGAGAGTGGCTTGCAGTGTGAGGTGCCCTTTGGGCATTTATTACTGCAAGAGATACTTTGTGGGAGTTGCCAAAACAGAGCAGAGGTGGATGGGCTGTTTAGTTGAGATGCCTAGGAAACAAGACAGTGTGTCTATTGACATGTCTGTGAAGAGACACTGCTACAAAAGAGTTGTCGTTTTTTGATGGTTTTAGAGTACTTTGTTAGAAAGTCATTTTCTTGGGGGTTCTTACAGTTCTTATAAGAAGCCACACATCAATTGTTTCGAGCATCTCTGTACATATGTTGTCATCACCATTTTCTACAGATTTACTTTCTATTTTAGCCCTTGGTATCAGCTCCTCTTCCCCCACCTCCCCTAACACGCTCATGCTCCCTTGATAACACTCATATTGATGGGAGGTGGGATTATGAATTGATCATTTCAATAAGTTCCCCCTTTCTTCCCTCTTCTCCTCACTTCCTCCCTACTTTCCTGGTATCGCTATTTCCAGTTCTGTTCCTAACGGGTTTATCTGACCTGGATTCCCTGTGTCATGAGCTATTATTCATACCAATGGACATGGTTTGGACAAGCTAGAAGAGAAACACAGGACTGGGGTCATGATAAGGGAGATGAGGAAGCCTCAAAGAACCAAGAGAATATTGTGCTTCATCAGTGCTAAACTGCATCCTGGTTGACTCATCTCTTCCTTGTGATCCTTCTGTATGGAGATGTCCTATTGTCTACAGATGGGTTTTGGGTCTCTGCTCCAACTCTGTTTTCAGTAATATGTTTTTTGTTATCTTTTGACTTCTTTCTGCATTTGTTTGTATGTTAGCATTAACACCTCATACTCACATAGGCTGGTGTGCATCTTCCATGTGGGCTTGTTACTTCTCTGATAGATGGCAACTTGTTTAACTTTAATCCTTTAAGAGCCCAGACATTATATCTTTTGACAGCCTGTCACCATTAGCTTTCTTCCTCAAATTTGCTTTTGCACTCATTGTGTTTTCACTGACTGTACCAGGAAGGTGAGCATCACAGAATGCTAGGTTGTTAGAACAATGTGTTCTTGCATTGAGAGAGAGCTTAAGCAGAGGCCCAAAGTTTTTCCACTGTCTCAATGTACTGACATGTAAATATATGTACCTAGGTTAATACCTCTATTTTTATGGATAAATGTATCTACATGAGTGTATAACTATGTTTATAACTGTACTCATAGCTTTGTTTACTAGATCTTTCCTGTTTCCTTTTACCTTCCTCTTATTCCAGCATCATGCTTGCCTTTCTTCTGCCTCTTAGTAATTCTTCTGAAATAGTTTGCTATTGCCTCACCAGATTCTCTATATCCCTTCTGTGTTTCTTTTAATTCCCTATTTGTTCCCTTGTCTAAGGCGTTTTTTGCTCACCATTCTTTTTTCTGCCTCTTCCCCAGCCCCTTTCATGCTATGCCCCTATGGACTCATTAGTCCTATTGCTTTCTCCTCAGCCTTGCTTCTCATGTCTATCTTATATTGGTAGGTAAAACAACAATAAGATAAAAAACAAAAAGAAGACAAAAGATTGAATAAAAAAAGAAAGAAAAGAAAAAAAACCAATGCATAAAACAAAATGGTATGCATAATCCCACCTCTATCTGGTGACCTCTATGACTATCTCTAATCCCACCTCTATCTGGTGACCTCCATGACTATCTCTTCACCTGTCCTGAGAGATTCCAGGACTGTCCCACCTAGACTGAAGTCTATTTTGGTGGCTGCTTAGGGGTTTTGTGGCTTTGATTGCTCCCATTACTGGTCTGTTATGTTCCCTTCTTGATTTGCCCCATTCTGGGAGTAGTCAAACCTGACACCCACGCACACACCAAATGTTGCCAGTACTTTCCTCTGGCTTGGTATGCCCCTTTTCTAACTGCTCTCTTCTCTTTATTTGTGTTGAGATGACACGAACATCATTGGGTTTGGTTTGACCCTCACCCTATTTCCTGTGCATGAAGCTATATAGTGTGAGAAAAGTGACTAACAGATTTATGTTGCATTTGTCCTTTGGGGATTGGCTAACTTTGCTAAGCAAGATTTCCTCCAGCTTCCATAAGGCTACGTGCTTCATGCAATCAGCAGTGATTTTTAGGGATGCGTAGTACTCCATTGTGTGTAAGTGCTAGAGTTTTCAAATCCATTCATCTATCAATGGACATTTAAGTTGTTTCCAATAGGTGTGATTGTGAATTACACCGCAATAAATATCGAAGCACAAATGACTGGTCTTGGTCTATTTATTAACTTTTCTTATTAAATGTCCAGCAGAGGGATTGCTGGGTGACTAGGTAAATCAATTTCCATTTGCTTTAAATATTGCCAGATGGCTTTTGACAGTGGGTTTATTTATATACCTACACAACCACCAGCAGTGGAGGAGAGTTCCTATGTTGCCACATCCCTTCCAAAATGTGTTGCTCTCTGATTTTCTGATTTGGGCTTATTATCAATGGTGTTACATGATATCTCATTGTTTCAATTTGCATTTCTCTGATGGCTAATAATTGGAAGCATGTTCTTGTATATTTATTGGTCTTTCACCTCTCCTCCCTAATGAAACTTCTGTTCAAGTCTTTTGCCCATAGCCTCAGAGGGTTAACTGTTTTCCTCTTTTTGCAGCCTAGGTGGGTACTATAGATTTTAGTTATAAGTTCTTTGTCTGTTTATCATTGCTAAAATCCTCTCCCAGTCTGTGGGTTTTCTTGTTACTCTCTTGGTGAAGTATTTTGATGCACATAGGTGTTTTATCCTCAGGACATCCCACTTAATGATTTCAGCTTCATCTCTGTGTGCATCCTTTCCTATTTCAGTTAGCCTAAGTATTCCCTATGCCAAGGTTCTGAAGATTGTCCCGAGTTGGTTGTCTTGATAGTTTGGGGTTTTACTTCTAGGTCTGTGATCCACCTTGGGTTTGATCCTGTGCATGGGGTAAGGTAATGGTCCTATTTCATTTTTCTACAGATGGGTATCCATTGCTTCCAGCTTCACTTGTTAAAGAGGGAATTCAACTCTCAATGCCTTTGGGGCCCTTGTCAAAAATCTGTTGTCTATATGCTGATGGTTCTATTTCTGGGTTTTTTGTTCTTTTCCAATTGTCTGAGTATCTAGCATTATTCCAGTGCCACACTGCTTTGAGCACTGTGACTTTAAAGTAGGCATTGAAGCCAGGTAAAGCCATCCCTCCAAATTTGTCCTTGAAAACTCCTCTGCTCATTCTAGTCTTCTTCCCTCTCCCTATCAAATTGATCAGTTTTTCCAATTCTTTGAAGGAGATTGCTGGTATTTGAATTGGCGTAGCATTAGACTACTATGGAGCCTTGGGTAAGATTGAAATCTTTACTATATTGAGTCTTCTGTTCCAGAAGCATGGGGTGTTCTTCCATATTGGAGGTTCCTTTTTGATTTACTGTAGTAGACTTCTTTAGTTTTCTTTTCATTATTCTTTGAAAAAATTATTAGCTATATCCCTAGATATTTCAGTTTGTTCTTGGCTGTTGTGAAGGGTACTGCTCTCTTGATCTCCTCTCCCCTGGTACTGCTTGATGCATATAGCAAACCAACAGACTTCTATTATTGATCTTGTATCCTCCCCCTCTTCTATATTCCTCTATCACTGCTGGCTCTCATTTGGAATTTTGGGATTTTCAATGTACAGGTTTATATTGTGTACAGATATCAATAGTTTCACCTCCTCTTCTCCCACATGGACACCTTTTTGATATCCTTCTGCTACCTGATGTTATTAGCTAGTACCTCAAGTACAATGTTTTAAATTAGTGGGGACAAGGGGCATCTTTGCTTGGTCCCCTTTTTCAGTGGAATTGTTTTTTTCTTTCCTCCATTGACTATGATGTTGGCTATGGACTTTTCATAAATAGTGTGAATCAATGTGAGGAATTTCCCTTCCATTACTATCTTCTTAGGTGTCTTAATTAGGAATGAGTGTTGGATATTGTTGAATGCTTTATCTGTATCTCTCTATATTATCATGTGATTCTTATCCTTTTTCTGACCAATGTCCTGAATAATATTGATGGATTTTCAAATATTAAACTATCCCCACATCCCCAGAATGAATATAACCTCATCATGATGAATGACAAATCTTCTATATATTTTTTCATTCTATTGGCTAATATTTTGTTAAAGAATTTTGCATCTATGCCTATTAGAGATATTAGTTTGCAATTCTGTATTCCCTTGAGATCCTCGCCCTGTTTGGGATACAAAATTATACTGACTTCGTAGAATGAGTTTGGGAGTTTGCCATCTTTTTATGTTCTGGAATAATTGGTGTCAGCTCTTCCTTAATGCTTGGTAGAATTCACTTGTGAAGCCATCTGGTCTTGAAAATTTTTCCATTGTTTTTAAAAAATTTTTTAATAATCATATCTATTTTGGTATGTGTCTGTTGAGATTCATGACCTCAATTTGCGATAATCTCAGGAGGGATTGTTTTTACAGATTTTGTCTATATCTTCCACATTGTTGGCTTCATTAGAATACAGATTTTCATAGTATTCTGTGATCAATCTTTTACTCTCTGGAGGCTCTCTTGTGATTTCCTCAGTCAATCCTTCATCTTGGCTATTGATGTTTGCGCCTTCCTTTCCTTGGTTAAGTGGGTGACACCCCACTGGATCTGATGAAGGACTAGTGGAGCCAATGGGCAGATCCAACGAAGCTAGAGAGTTTCAGCAATTTCTCAAATTGCTTCATCGGATAAAATCACAGGGGGACGTCTGAACCAGATTCTAATACACTGCATCTATTTTTTAGTGTCCGGTGGTCTAATATTGGCTTCCTTGCCTTTTCATTTTATGATCTAACAGCAGAAGCACTGGGTGAGTGACTCTACCTGGATGCCATTTTGACTCCCCTTCCCAGATCTGTAGTCTTAAAGCTTTTGAATCTGATTTTTAACTTGTTAAAATCTCTAACATATCCCCACAATTGTGAATATTGTCTGTGAGTTCTAAAGTGATATGGGCTGGAAATTGGTGTCAGAATATGGTAAAGACTATTGGAGAGTGAAAACTTATATAGTCTTGGGTTTATAGAAATGATCCTTCAACAGATGTGAATTTGGATTTTACCAAATTCACCAAAATTTTACCAAATTTTACCTTTACCAAAATCAGAGAAAATCAGACATGACTCTGGTGCCATTTTTGCAGACACATATAAATTTTAGATTTTTATTTTAGCATCCCCTCTCATTTTGTTTTTCTAACTTTATAAATGTAAAAGGTAACACACATTAAATGATAACTACATAAGCATAAAATCACCTCCCATTGAGCGGATTCTGAAACATAGTTACAGAATTTCCAAGGATTCCCTAGGAGTTTCCACAGCTCCCTAGGATTCTCAAGATAGTAAATCATACTGAAAGTGGGTCGTCTCATATTTCTCCTGTGAAGAAGCCTAAAGCTTATTCAAGTACTCCACCAGGGCTTCATTCAGTTAAATATGTAAGTCTCATTAAAACAGAATTCTCTGAGGGTCATTGATTTTCTGCATGTGCCAAACTAGCATTGCCCATTCAGCTTAATCAATATGTAATAATTGATACTTTAAAGTTGATATCTTTGCAAGACGATGTAGATATTCACTTAAGGTCAGAAGCTCTCCCTTTTGAAAGGAGAATAAACAACAGACTTTGACGGATTCTGCGCCACCCCAAAATGTCAATGGAATATTCAACAAGTGCAAAGAGAGTTATATACTTAAGAATATGATCCTTGCACCAGTGTTGTCTGAATTGATTTTTATTAGCGATAAAAGGAGTGGATTCATATTAGTTTTATAGAGCGGTGGATATTTATTGCTTTTATTTTATTGCATTGATTAATAATTATTAGCAGTGACTCACTTTTTCATTAGGAGATTCATCCCTGTCATATTTTCAGCATCTGTAGTTTTGTTGGGTTCAATTTCATTCTGTAAGTCAGAGAGAATTGGATTATATCCAGCTTTGGTAATTGACAGTTATAGTGATTGGTTTAAAAATAGATGTGGATTCAACCCATAAAATTGTGAGTAATGATCCAGAACTTTTGCTGGAGTTATCAGAAAAGAGGCATTATCTCTCTGACAGCATTGCTGAGGCTAGTATAATATAGAACTAACTCTGCTGGGGGCAGCTTTTCTAAGCAAGAAAAGTTCAGCTAGGAAACAGAGCCTGAATCCTGGCCATACTACTTAAGGAATTGTGTGCAGTGGTACCTGAAGCAAAATCGACCCCTGTGTCTTTTAGTTACACAAGACTGCATCAATTTTAGTTGGTATCTTAGTATAGTAGTAAATAGTGCAGGTAATGAAGCCAGATTCCTACATTCAAAATGAAGATCTTTTTAAAAATCATTTTATTGGAACCTCTCACAGTGCTTATCATAATCCATACATCCATTCATTGTGTTAAGCAATTTGTACTTTTGTTGATGTCAGCAGATGTACTTCTGAATGTGTGTGTAGGCAAGTCAGTCAACCCATGTGCACTTGTTTCCTCATACATAACTACCTTATACATACATACTTCCCTATTGTGAAAAGAGAGAATTTGCTACATGCAACTCACACTCATAGGACAAGTCCTGACATATAGTAGGTGCTTTGAAAGTGTTAAATTACAATGATCTATTATCATTAGTAGGTACAAAAATCAAGTGAAACTTGCTGTTGTTCTTGTTGTTAATATTTAACAGCAACCGCATACACAAGGAAGGAAACACTGACTGGTCTGGCAACATCCTCACAATTTCTCTTTTTTATGAGTTCATCAATGCATTCAATTTTTTGGCAGATATCTTCCTCCTACCATACTTCTTTATCACACATGATTTATTTTTCTAAGAACTGGTCTATTCTGATAACATGCCCAGAGTATTTGAGATAACCTCACTCCAACCTTTACTCTACGAAGCATTCTGGCAGTATTTCTTCCAAGACAGTTTTGCTTGCTCTTTCAAAAGCGCCTGGTACTTTCAATATCTTTCTTCATCACCGTAATCCAAATGCACCAATTCTTTGACATGAATATAAGGCGATTGAAATGATCCTAGCTTGGGTCAGGCACAACTCAGTCCTCAAAGTAGCATCCTTAGTCCTTCAATACACTAAAGAAGTCTTGTGCAGCAGATTTACCCAATGCGATGCTTCTTTTGATCTCGCCACTGCTACTTCTTGGGCATTGAATGTGGATCCAAGAAAGACAAAATTACTGACATTTTAATCTTTTTCCAATTTTTTCACGATTTTTCTTGCTAGTACAGTTGTGGGAATTTTGATTTTGATCTTCTTTACATTGAGTGACACATAGCACATGTTCGGTATCTCAAAAACTAGAGCAGGTACAAGAATACTGTCGCAGAAAAAATTCCACCATTCAAACCAAAATGTCTGTGGCCATGTAGCAGTCATATGCTTATGTTAATTTTATGATTGAAATGTAGGAGTGCAGTCTAGCCTATTAATCTGGATAAAGCCTTTGAGTAGCCAATGAGGCCTCTATGTGGGCATGGCTTTCTCCAGAGACTTCTAGGAAATCTCGCAATATTTCCCTCGTGAAGATGAGAAGCTATCTTCCCCAGTTGTTGGGAGTTACTTTCAGAGATGATTAATCATGGACAAGACAAGCTAGTAGCGTTCGAGAAGCTGGAGGAGCCAGTGGAGAGACCACACAGCTTTGCCCTGATGGAGCCAGACCTCTGAAGCTGGGGCAGCCACATGGAGACTTCTGCCAGCGATGAGTTGCTTCTGTTGTTGATGGACCCTTAGCCCTGGAGGTGAGGTGCCCTGCCAGCACTGGGATTCTGCACCCACTGACCTGTGACTTCGTGAGTTGGAAGAAAATTTTAAAGACTGATTTCGGGCATGTGGGTTAATATTGGACTTATGACTTTGGACTGGACTGGGCTGGGAGGCTTTCTCCATGTCCCATTCCTTTTGTATATAAACACTTTCCTTATATCGATATGTGTGTACTTGAATTTGTTCTTCTAGTCTACCCAGACTAACATAGGCCAGTATTATTATGACCAATGTAATAACCTTATTTTCTTTTGATCTCTGGACATAGGGTTATTTTAAACAATAAGCTAGCTTTCTGAATACTTAAAATTGGTCAATAGCCACAATTTATTTTTAAGGTTGTGCTTCTATGCAGACAACCAAGCAAATATATTTTAACATACTATGGCACAGTTCTCTGCACTCAATAGGACTATTTGCAATCTAGGTTTATTTGTAATTTTAAATCTAATCTATTTTCTAAATGAGGATTACTAATACATGTATATTAATTATAAATTATTTTAATATGTTCACTGCATACATCAGTATTTTTATTTCCTAACAAATATCAGCATTGGAATTCAAAGAATTTTTCCAGCACAGATGCCAGTAATATATGCGAAGCAGTAGGTTTGGGTACTCACCTTTTGATCCATCCTAATGATTCAGAAATGACTGGACAGCATTAAGAGGAATTGTCTGTGTGCTGGTTAACTTTGC
Organism: Nesogale talazaci; assembly: GCA_004026705.1. Classification (NCBI taxonomy): domain Eukaryota; kingdom Metazoa; phylum Chordata; class Mammalia; order Afrosoricida; family Tenrecidae; genus Nesogale; species Nesogale talazaci. Next base: position 70,731 of record PVJH01009226.1, on the reverse strand, counting down.
ATGTTCGTCTCAGTGTCTTTGATAGATAATCTTGCACTGCTTGGCCTGGTGCTGCCGGAATGCCTTCATTGCTCTTAAGTGTCTCCCCCACACCTCTTTTTTTTAGTTTAAATCAATACTGACCTCATGCTTACTTATAATCAGGACTGGCAATGCTGGACCTTTGTTTCTGGAATCTCAGCACAACATTTTCTGCTGCTTGCATTTTCTCTCTGGGGTCTTTGGTAGTTGCATTTCCTTGATGGGAAGGGTTTTGAAAGTCACTTAAGAGGAAAGAAATATGCCAGCTTCGTATACAAACTATAATCACTGACTCCCTATCACAAAGTGCTATGACATTTCCTGTGTAACACCTTCAAATGCCCTAATAAGAAATTGCAATATTACACTTAATGACTTTTTGTTTGATACTATACATATTACTTAAGGGATATTCCTTTCACCAGGGTTTTCCCTCTCATTCTCCATAACAACAAAGCCCATCTCAGATCTATTCATACACATTATAATGTTCTCTTATTTTTAAAATAATGCAAATTATTATTTCATGTTATCTATGATGTTCTCTAGAAACTTTTCCTAAACATTACAGGACAGAATAAAATACTCCTTTCCTTGTGTGTCTCCATTATTTCTCTGTGTATATTTATTTTCACATATACCAGAGTAAAGCAAATTCTACATCCTACTGCCCCCCCCCACCTCATTTAAATATAAGGGCAATATTACTATGCACATGAGTATCTGTTCTTCGAGTACTCCTAGTCAATATAATAGTCCCAGAGTTCATAAGCCTGGTTGATAGAATGACTGTTTCTTTTTCTAACACATTTATGGAAATATGAGCTAAATGGCATATATGTCTATCAGAATTCTTGGCTACAAACATCAGTATTCAGTGCAGACTTTCCAGTTAGTGCCTTGAAATTAATTCAGTTGTTTAATTACTGGTGTAAACAAACATTGATCATATCAAAAACCTTTCCCAATTCTAAGTTAAACTTAGGGCTATCACAATAACATAAAAATAGCCCATTACTCAGAAGCAGACTAAGACATTCAGATACTATTAAAATTTCAGTATAAAGAGAGTCATACTTTGAAGAGATTATCATCTGGAGGAAATGTCACTGAAAGTGGAGTCCGAGTCTTCCAGCTGCCAGTAGGCCATTGTGCTTGGTCTGCTCTCTAGAGAAGCCATGCTGTTTAATCTTTCCAGCTCATTCTCTCCTCTTGCAGCTGGTCAAGCACTTCTTTCAGGCATTGGAATCCACTCCAAACCATTTTCCTCTGAAATGACTTCATCAAGTGCCTGTTTCAGTTTTCTGTGGGCAGAGTTATTGTCAGAAAGATGCAATAAAGAGGGATATTGTGCTGTGATTACATTTGAAATTATATTTTATTAAAAAAGCAAATGATTGAAATCTAAATTTCATAAAACATATAGCAACCCCAATAGCAGTAGCATTCTCTGAATTAGAGTGTAAATTAAAAGCACAAGACCAAGAATTTTAGTGGTCTCTGCAATTAAATTGTATAATGGTTGATAACAAACACAAATGTCTTGTTTATATAACTGCTGGTACAGATTTAAAACTGTTCAGAGTCCTGATGACTAACATTGGTTTTAATAAGAAAGATGAAAATATCAATATAAAAATATCTACCAGATTGAAAGCAAGAAATAAGGAGGAAATATAGGAATGATTTTTAAAAATAACAATGCCTCAAGAATAAGAAACTATTGAGTTGCTAACAGGGATAATATGGAACATAGATGTATTGCAGAAATTATTTATAATATATTTATACATCTATTTTTCTGTATTATACAATGTAAAAAATAGATAGAATTTTAATACTTCAGAAATGTTTCATAGAATCTGTTTTTACTTGAATGGGTCACTTAATGTCAAACACAATACTGATGGCCTATCAAGTATGTTTGCTAAACAAAGGAAACATGATCATGAAAAAATTAAAAGGGAACTTATATATAAGAATCTGTTGTTAGGATATAAATTGCATGAAGTAGTCTTACTTAAAATCACAGATAGGCTTAAAGTTTGGGTGATAGACATTAAGTCCAATAGCTGAATAATTAGAAACTATTTGATAAATGCTTGCTCATTGGAGATTAGTAATTATCTCACCCCCACTCCCTCTCAAGCCTTGAAGTCATTTTGTGTATGAAGAACCTTTTGAAGAGGAAAATCATTCGCTTTATGAAAGTAACTGCTATAAATTGGAAAGACAAAGATGTATAAAATGAGATTATAAAAACAAAATTTATAAGATCGCTGAAATGCTGCTGAATATTTAAATGAAATGGTTGAGCTACACAGACCACCCTGGGATCATATAAGCCCAATTCTCTGAAGAATGCTGAAAGTGCCATGGCCTGCCAGAAGGACAAACACTTCGGTCTTGGAAGAAAGACTGCCGGAGTGCTTTTCCTAAGCAAGAATCGTCAGAAGTGTTATCAGGATCAACCAGTCCCTGGAGAAGGACACCGTTCTTGGCGAAGTAGAAGGTCAGTGATAAAGATCCTCCAGGAGATGTATTGGAGCAATAATTGGCTGCAGCAATTGGCTCAAATATAGCTCTGATTATGAATGTGTTGCAGAAATGTGCTACATTGCATTGTTCAAATCATTCTGAGTCAGAACCAACTTGAGCACACTAAGCAATAGGCTAAAATTAATAGCACTGCACCCATCATCCTGATGCTGTCAATTGACCATTCAGTTTTTCATCAGAATGATTTGGACCAATGCTTCTTATGTCTTAGAACCTGAGGACTTAGTCATGCCCTCTACAGGGCTAGTTCCACAAACTTTTGGGGACTACATGGAATGAAGAGACTTAGATATGCCGAGCATAGAGAAGATTTGTATTAAATGATAAAAATAATATGCAAACATGTGTATACCATATATATTCATAACAGTCTGTTGAGAATGATGTCATTCTACATTGTTAATAATTGATAAATAAAATATATTGAATAGTTACCAACTAAATTTTCGTTAAATAAATGGTTGAAGAGTTATAAAAATTGAATTAGCAGTAAGAAATTCAAAATCTCAACATTTTAATACCATAATGATCCAGAATATGAAAGTAAAAGACACACATTGTAGATTGTCACAGCAAATAAAGCTAAAAATAAAATTTTGCTATAATGCCTATCTTTTAAATTATATTTTGTTTATTTATAGGTAAGATTGATTATTTTTTTAACTCTTTTAAGTTTCTTGATTTATAGAAATTTTGCGTTAAAACATGCTTCTCAGTAAGGTTATTCCTGTAAACTTCCTCCGAGGTAAACATTTAAAAAATTTTTACTTTAAAAATTCATCAGATGTCCAAATTGTACAGGAAAGAAAATTGTGAGAGCTGGAGGATCCACTTGGAGACCTGTGCCAGTGCTGAGTGTTTCCACTGCCATTGGGTCCATAGCACGCTGCACCCACCACCCCGTGGTTTTTCGGCATTTGGCATCCTTGCATTGTGAGTCTGAGGGGAATTAAGACAGGGTTCAGCTTCATGGGCTACTACCCGATGTATGGACTTGATCTGGATGAGTTGGGATGTTTTCTCAATATACAATGGCTCTTTAATATAAAGCTCTCCTATATATATGTATGTATATGCATATATATTTCAGTGTTGCCTAACACATCTTCCCCACACCAGTCTACACCTAAGCTAGGTTCTATAATTTTGTGCAATGGCTATGCAGAAGTCACAGACAATACTCATTAGTGAGGAGGTTTATTAGGGGAGTTGGCAGGTTATGGATAGCATTTAGGATACAAGCAAGACCTCTTTTCTGCCAGCCAGGTGGTCCCTTAGTCTCTCCCTTCCTGGACCAGCACACTCACCTGTAGCTCTTACAGTCCCAAAATCTCGGCGCTGCTTTTTTCCCCCTCTGTATCAGTCTATGGGACCTGTGGTCTCGGTCTATGCCTCTTAAAACAGAGATTTAGGATATCCTCTTCATATGGCACTGGGCCTTCTCTGTGTGTGCCTGTCTCAAAGACAGTTCTTTCTATAGCAAAGGAAGGGAGAAAAGGTGGCCAATTTCCTCTATTAGTGTTATACATCCCCTATTTGCATAGTCCTACCCAATCTTTTGCTGGAAGCTATGGAGACAAGGGTAAATGAAGCATATTAAAAGAACAATTACAACAACAACAAAAATCACTTTATCACAGGAAAGCCTGTGGCTTTTTAAATTCATTTTCTCTCTTCCATGTGAAAAAATAACTTTCCCTCTTTTATTTATATCTTCCATAATTATAATATCACATTCACCATGAAACTTGTTGACAATCATACCTGAAACAAAATCTGAGCAATATCTACCTCCACTCTCTCTTCTTCTGACTTAAGGAAAGAGAAAAGTGTTCACTGGTATCATCCCTTGTTCTAATTATTTTGAGATTAAAAGCATTAAGTCATCTATCAATGAGCAATAGAGTTTTATAGTAGGGGTGTTTGAAACATGTGTTGGGATTCTTTAGAGAGACAAAACCAGGACATTATGAAAATACGTATATGTATATATTAGATTTATATATAGAGAAAGAATGTGACATCTAATTAGTCCACATAGCAACACGGGGCTTAGTTCAACTCACTTTCATGGAGCAGTTAATACGGAAGTCCTTCGACTCTCATGGGCAGCTAGGCTCAAGGTCAAGGCAGATGACAGCAGGGTGGATCAGCAATAGGCAGTAGCTCTGGAGCTTAGAGAACCAGGACCCAATGAGATTTGGAAGTCAAGCATGGAGACAAGGTCCACCAGCCTCAAACTGGAGCAATGTATGCATCATGATCCACAAGTTGGTTTGACCCACAGGCATTTTAGCAGAGAACTAGCTAAAGTAGCAGCACACAGGTGTGATCACCAAGAAGCAAGATGGAAATGGGATACCAGATGTCTTTATTTATTTGGGTTGTCCTCCAATCAAGCTGTGACTTAGTTAACCTCTGCCCATATGTTCCCATTGGCCTAACTCTCACTATAAACTATCACAAAGCAGAAAATGAGTTAATTTTTCCTTGTCATATTCTTTGCTACTGTTTTTTTTAGATATGTATCATTTCAGATAGCTTTTCTTCTCTTCAACAAAATTTACACTACCTCGTCTCATCTGTTGCATGCTGAAAATTCTTCCTTCATAACTCAAAACTGTAAACACTTCTTTAAACTCAACTTGTATGTTCAACAATTACTATAAAATTTTGCTTGAAAAAAACAAATAAATGCAGACTTAAGCCAAGTTAGGAAAGAGTCTAGATTCTTTAATTCAATATCTCAAGTTTGTATGATTCTGAGGAATTTCTTGAGGCTAACACATATCAAACTTAGCACACCCTGCACTCAATTAATGTTTATGTTATTCCAGGTAGAGGAACAAATTTCATAGACATGCATATAGATATAAGAAAAAGGTTTATATACAAGAGAAACCTCAGTCCAGTTCAAAGTCATAAGTCCAATATTAACCCATATGCCAGAAATCAGTCTATTTAGTCTCCTTCCGACTCACAAAGTCACAGGTCAGTGGGTGCAGAATCCCAGCGCTGATAGGGTTCTCCACATGGCTCCTTGCTTACAGGTCTCAGGGTCCATCAACAGGAGAAGCAACTCATTGCTGGCAGAGGTCTCCATGTGGCCACCCCTGCTTCAGAGGTCTGGTTCCATCAGGGCAAAGCCGTCTGGTCTCTCCACCGGCTCCTCCAGCTTCTCGGATGCTGCCATCTTGTCTTGTCCATGATTCATCATCTCTGAGACTAACTCCCAACAACTGCGGAAAGATAGGTTCTCACTTTCACAAAGGAAATATCGCGAGATTTCCCAGAAGTCTCAGAAGAAAGCCATGCCCACATAGAGGCCTCCTTGTCTACTCAATGGCTATCTCCAGATTAAGAGGCTAGACTGCACCCCTACATTTCAATCATAAAATTAACATAGCACATGACTGGCACAATGTTCAAACTTGAGGTGTACTAGGTCATTTTAAATTTCCTTTCTTATCTGTAAAATAGTATGTTTAAATTCCACTCCTCTGCTTTGCAGCTTTCAGCCTTTGACTGGCTCAGATTGGACAGAAAAGTAACAGCAAACCAGACACCCACAACCTCAAGTTAAACATCCAAACGAACAACACTCATGTAGAGAACTTGGAACTTGAGTAACCAACTGCCTTGTAATAAATGCACATCATCCTATAAATGATGATATTGTTATTTGGAAATGGCACAAGATTTTAAGTATCTCATTTCTTGGCTCATATCCTGGTTGCAATATAGAATTCAGATGATGATAATATTCAGATCAGAATCAGAGAAAACTTTTGAATAAAATGAGGAATGTATTAAGGAGGTACTTAGTTATGAAATATCTGAGGAACCTCATTTAATCCATGGGTCTTGTCCTGAGGTCTTCATTCTACATTCCACTATTGACTGAATTTCTGACAAGTTTCTGTTATTAGTTGACTTTTTCCCGTGTGCTTCTACTTTACAGGTATATGTAACTCTGCATGGGGTTCATGCTGCGTTCTTGTCACAAGGCCAGAAACCAAGGGTCAATTCAGCCATTATAAAGGTAATGTGAACGCACTATCTTTCCCCAAACACATCATTTTACTAGTCTTTTCCATGGATAAGGAAATGTTTTTGTCCTTCTTTCTTTGTAGTGTGCAATCATGGGAGTTAGAATTCCTTCCATTTTCATCATCGCCTCCCCCCACCCCCCCGCCTTTGTTCATTTCTGTCTAGCTAATTATACCTTACCCAAAAGTCTTTGTTATAGACCTCATTTCAAACACCTGCTAAGCTCAAACCCAATTACCAACACCCCACACATGTGAGCTCAATTCCTGGAATATTCAACCTATTTTCATGAATAAATATAATGTCCTTCTTGCTGAAGCACCCTCAAAAATGTTTCCCTTTTCATTGTTCAAAGAGCTGTGACCTGCATGATACCAGAGACACAGTCTGTCTTCCCTTGTTAAATACTCTTTCTTGTCCAATAAATAATTTTTCTTGTGCATTAAGCTTGACCCCCTGATACAGTATTTTTATTGAGCATGGAAAAAAAAATTCCATTGGAAGCATGCGCTGGTCACAAACTTGATATGCCCAAAGTGGAGCTTCTGGTTTTCCAACCTTCTCAAAACATGTTAACATTTGAACTTTTTTTCTCTACATACTTTTCCTATCTTCATTCCTTCAGCTCCACAGAATAAAGTAATTTCTGAGACCATCTAAAGCATGACTGCAGATCAGATGACCTTTCCTCACTACCTACATTTCCAAAAGTCTAGCCCAAACAACTATTAGCACTCACTTGTATTGTTTCAAACAGCTGCTAGAACTGGTTTCTCTGTTTTTGCTCCAAAAGGATGATGACATCCTATCTCTTATCAGTCTCAGTGATTGTCCATTTCCATTAAAATTGCATTTTTAAAGTCATTATATGGCCTATGTAGATTGCTTCTGCTATGTTATGATTTTATTCCTCTTTAATTTTTCTCGCCATAATTGCTCTCTTGCTATTCAAGAATTTATCAAACACACTCCCTTTTCAGGTTTTGTATAAGCTATGCAATCTCCTCATGGCTTGATACATTATCTTCAGCTTTACTTCTCTTTTTAGCTAAGAAAGGTAATAATAGTGATTAGTCTTTGAAGGAGAAACATGTGAACCTGATACGTGGAAATACCAGTTTAACAGAAATAATTAACAACAGAGTTCCAACTTGCAAAACAAAGAGTACATTTCTGAATATTGTGATCATTTGCCTACAAGATTGTTTAGCTAATATAGTACATACTGAAACCGAAGAGAACAATTATATGAAGATTAATTCTGAAAAGCAAAATGAATTGTGAAATCTTGGAAAAAACTGTATGTATAGGTGTCAGCATTTCTTATGCACGAAATGACAGAAATGCAATATGAATGAGCTGAAGCTGGGCGGAGAAATATGACCAAGGTTAGAGAGACATTCATTTACCTAAAAAATTGATGAAAAATCTGTGATCCTTAGCTGATAAACTGTAAAGACTGGAGTAGATGAAAATTATCTGAAAAATCAGGAAAAACAAAGCAATTGCTCAATGTCTATGCTAATAAAATAAAATATGGGAGTTTCATGTTAGAAGTCCCAGGAGAGAAAAAATATTAGAATTTAGAAGAAAAAGAAGAGAAAAAGAGTTGCAATAAAGTGAAGTTACAGATGAGGTTAGGAAAGAATGTTTAGTATTTAGTTTGCAGTTTACTAAGTGGTACTATGCATGACAGAGGAACCCTGTTAACTTGAATGTCCCTACAGCTCTGAAGGAGAAAGATACAGCTAGCAATTCACTTAAAAGGGTATCGCCCTCAGAACCCTCTGTGGCAGCAGGCCCACCCTGGCCTGCAGGGTCTCTACTAGTATCTGCTGGGAGTTAAGGATAAACCATCAGTATAAAGCAGCACTACAGCACACACTGCCAATCATTAATGCAAAGGAGGTAACAACAACCTCTGTGTTGTCTGCAACAAGGAAGAAAATGTCATCACAGTAGGCAAGACACACAGAAAGGGCAAGATTTCAATGGAAGAAGATTACAGTATTCTGAAAAGAATACTCAGAGAAATTAGGAGAGACATTAGTCAGGTTCACCAGAAATTTGTAGTGTGAGGCCATGAACCAATAGGCATTTTTAATGCAAAGTATTTGTAGAACATTGAGGCATTCAAAACCCTGATTTCAGGTCATATATAAATGAAACGACCTATTTCCAGATACTTACATGCCAAAGAGGTGGCCATTTCAAGTCAAATGTTATCATTTTATTCCAATTGCAGACTCCTCCCTGCCCCTGAATTCCAGCATAATTTATTTAGCCAGAGAAATTCAAATCAAACTCTGAAGCTAATTTCCAGAGAGAGGAAATGATTACTTGAAGGTCACCGATATGAGGAAATGGTCCAATGTGATTAAAAAATTTCCTGCGGTGTATTGATGGAAAATCTGCATGCCTGACGGGCAGAATTACCTCTCACAGAGTAAGGGTCTGTGCAAGTTTTGAGCATGCTCTGATGAAGAATTTAACCTCCTCAGAAAATTTAGCTATGTGCCAACTGTAAGAGATCTCCAAGTGTTCAATAGGGCCCAGCGCACACGTACTTGCTATACCTAGAGGTTTTACATGACAGGTCAATTTGTTCTGTACTCCAGTATAGACACTGAAATCCATGCAGCCACCCTAGGGTGATTGTTGTTGCTATTATAGCCACTGAGTGGGAAACACTGCAGCCTGACCTCCTCCCAACCCCTCCGATTGTGTACTCCATTCTTGTGGACGTGGTTGACACCTGTCTGAGAAGGCAGCTCCTTCTCAGAGATAGTTGCAGCGCTTTCTGACCAGAAGGGTCCTTTCTCTGGCACTGTCTCTGGCAATGCTCTGCTCCCATTCAGTGTGCCTTCAGTAGCTGACCACTCTACAATCCTATGCATGAGGTTTTCCATAGTTCCTTCCTCCAAGTGGACAGCTGATTCCTCCTTTGCAGTCTGTTCTTCATCTGCAAACTCTACTGAAACCTGTTCACTGTGGGTGACCTTATGGCATTTGAAATATCAGTGACACAGACTATAGCATCACAGCAGCATATGATCCATCATGGTGTGACAGACTGACAGACAAATGACAGCACTCTGAGTGATGTTCCCTTTCTGTCTGTGTGATTTGTCATGCTCGACCGTCTCACCCCACTTGTTCTGACCAAAAAACATCCTTTTGGTACTCTTTATAGCTTTTTATAGTATAGTTTTAGTTTTGTATTTGAAAAAATTCCTTCTCCTTCTTTAAATAAAATATTATTTTCAACTATGTCCTTGTGAAAGCATTAAGGCGAAAAACTATTCTCAATCAATTGTTCCTTTGCAGAGTAATATTTCTCTTTCTGCTTCACTGGGGTCTTCTAGACATTTTCCAAGAGGTTATGTTTTGTTTTTCTCTGTACATCAAAAATGCTGTAAAGGCACTTTTTCAACCAAGAATCTCTCCATTAGCGCTATTAGTTCTATGTCTTAATTTCATTTCAGTAATTGGCAGTGAAATATTTTTGCTACAAAAAAATTGAGAAAAGAATACATATTGAGTGGCTGTTTCTGCCCCACAGGGGCTGCTTTCCCACTCGACTAGCCTTATCACTGAAGCAGCTTTGCGAATATAAACCAATGAAGTTGAAGAATCTGAAAAAGGGCGGGAGGTAGAGAAATAGTATTCTTAGGATTTAGGGGGGGTATTTCGGGACAAAAAATATTTTACTAAATTCCACAAATATTTTGAGATGCTTTGCAATTTTGCAAATTGAAAGAATCTATTCTCCCTCCCTGCTTACCTACTTATCATCTATTAACATGTAACTGAAATTCATACTGTCGTCTTACAAAGAGTAAGATTTGCTGTGAAAAGACACACGGCCCCACGAAAGAATTTTATTTAGAGACCAGAGGAAGAACTCATTACCTACCAACAGGACCGGCCTTAGTGTTTCTTGCCCCTCCTCCATGCATGCAAATCATTTTAAGGGTTACCATGCACACAGGAGATTTTCAGGAATGTCGTTCGGAATAGCAAAGGGTTCTGGGAAACGTAGTCCCAAAATATCATGGACTCCTTGCATGCTCTGTCCAAATCTCTACCTTTGCTTCCTGTCCTGTCTCATTTTGCTGCTGAGAGATTTCACACATATAAGTCTTTATAGGATCGGGGGTGGAAGGCTTTGTTGCTGCAGCTGCTTCCTGCTTATCTGGGCTCGGTCTGAGTGAGGAGAGATCTGCATTAGGGAACATGCTTTTTCTTTCTTTTTTTTCCTCATTAAATTCAATCATTTTATTGGGGGCTCATACATCACTTTTCATCATACATAGTTCAATACATAGTTACATATACTGTGCCAAGCACCCCCATTTCCTGCCCTCGTCAACATTCTCCCAACATCTGCCTTTCCACTTGGGCCCTTGATATGAGTCCCCCTTCCTTCCCCTCCAACCTTTCCCCCTTCCCCCCCAGTCCTCCTTACTCTGCAATCATTATTGTTTTGTCATGTCTTACACTGCCCGACATCTCCCCCTTCCCGCTCCTCCCTGCACCCTCCTCCAGACAGGAGACAGTCTGCAGATCCCCACAGCTGGCTTCCTCTCTCCACCCCACCCTCCCTCCACCCATCCTGCAACTTCACTCCCAACATGCTTTTTCAAGGAGAGAGACTGGCCTTGATGCTGTGGGTCATTCATGGGCAAAGCCTGCTCATGACTTGTAGGGCAGATTTTCTCTGATCCACTGGGTCTGCTGTTTCTGATGATTCTATGACAGCCGAACCAAAACTTATTCTAGGGGAAATTCTCTGTATGTCAAGAGCTACATGGCATAATTACTTAATGCCCTTTGGCATTTTTGAATGCTCAGTTTATTCACTGCGAGCACACATCTAATAAAATTAACTCAAGCAACTAAGTGTAAGAATATCTGGACATCTACATGAGTAAAAGGGCAGTAGACGACACACATCATTATTCCAGCATTATAGCCCCAATAAGCGTTCCCTTCATCAGTGTGCTCAGCCTGGGGAGGAGTTGGAGAGCAGCAGTTGATGTCACCTTGGTTCCTAGCTCTCTGCAAAATCAGTGTCTCTACCTGGGTTTCCATAGGCAGCCTGGCTGGCTCCTTCACATCCTTATCGGGGCCCTACAGACCTTCTAGGGATGCTTCTTCTGACCACCTGCTGGCAGTTTCTAGGCTCCCCCTTGGGAACGGCTCAACTTTGAGTCAATTAAGAGTGTCACTTTTCTTCATAAAAATGAAACTTCTTGTTTTGTTCTTTTGTAATGGGGTTCAACCTCTTGCAAGTTAGTCCTATAGTGTTCTTATCACAATAATGATAAGACAAAAGAAGAATGGATGAGGAACAGATTGATACCCCATTCATTTTGTGTGCTTAAGAAAAAGACAAAACTAAAAGCTAATCTGCTTCATCCTCCACTTCTGTGTTCACAAAAATTCTTAGTGTAAGTTTGTTATAAAAAACTATCTGGAAGGAGCTGGTTGGTCTATAAGGCTGAAATAAAAGGACACAGAAAGACAATTATTTTTTCCTACATATATTAACTTTGAGGACATTTTTAAGCCCTACTTTGTGTATTTATCTCTTTCTGTGAGTATGTTATCTCTCTCCTCTTTTTCTAGGATTTCCTCTGGCTACCTGTGTAGTTTAGTGAACTAAAATGTCTTCGTGTTTAGAAACATGTGTGTAATAAAGTGTGAAGATGACTTCTGGACTGTTTCAGGCATAGGATGGAGAGAGGGCTCTGTGAGCATTCTTCAGCTTTCTGAAGAACAAGTGTCTTTTGGTTTGTCACTGGTACATTTTCTTCTCTTGATTAGAAGTTGAATGTAGTACACTGTTCAATAAACTGGGCCTTGTTTAGGCTTAAGATAGAGGTCATAATGGGTTCTTCAAACTCATGGTGATTATTTCCCACTGGATGTTATCCCATCTTTCATCACTGGGCCACATCACAATGTTGATCAGAGCCCTTGTTCATCATATTGCTCCAAGCAGTTCTTTTCGTAAGACAGCAGTGAATGATAATGCTGTGAGTTGAGTAGAGATTAAAATCATTACTATTCCTTGAAAAGTTGACCTACTTCACAGGCTTACTCTGTTAAAAAATTTAAAATTGGGAGTTAATACATATACTATTCTATAGTTCAATCACATCAATCACCACAATCAGTTTGCAAACAGTCTTTCCTTCCTGGGCTCTTAGACATCGTTTCATTTTTACATACCCCCCCACGCCCACCCTCAGAATCCCTTATTCCACTTTATGTTTCACATGCTTATGATTAGTGGTTGTCAGTCAAATAAATGTGGTTCCCATAGGGTGTCATAGTGTTTAACCATATGACCAATTGTCTCATTCTGGGTATGGCTTGTTTTATTGCCCTGTATTACTTATCTATGTGCTGCAAGAAATATTGACTACACAGATTGCGTTGTGATGGACTAGTCAAAGAAAAGTTGCTGCTTTCTCCATCCTGCAGTACCTTTGCCTGCTATTTGCCTTATGGAGTTTTATAACAAGCTCAAATACCGTGTCAAATTCAACGAAACCATATACAGGTATGACTCTCATCCTGCAACATGAAATTCTGTAACTTTAAGCAATTTTTGATAATTTCCTAAGTACCACCCACCTAAATCTCAGAGAAAGGAATGAAGCACTTCTGCAGGATATATACTTTCCCTAAAAGGCAAGTGAGTATATTGTTTTAGCAACTGATAGTCACATAAGCGATAATTTAACTAGACTCCATTGCTCAAATCCAACAAATTTGGAGTATTTGGGAATATTTTTGGTTCTTTCTGTTGCATTTGTTTCAACTTTTTAAATGTAAGAAATATTTTAGCTCTCTTAATCTATAAGGCACCGGCATAATGACAAACAGGAATAGATTTATTGAACTTTTTTCTTGTGATAGACTACTCCCTGCTGCTTTCTCAAAATGCATTGGAGAGAACCACAGGCTTGTTGCATCTACCCTCCACTCTTTACATTTCTTTTTTTTTTATGTCTGGGCAGATTTAAAGCCTAGGAGTTAGAAAATTTTCTCTAAAACACTATATTTCCCCAGGATTTTTGGGATCCAGGTCTGCAAATTTTATTACAGTACTTTATGACTTAATTTTTGAACAATTTTGTTGTCATATATTTAACAGCATGCAATTTAACTGTTCAACCATATTAAGAAGAATTGTACAATCATCCAATCATCACTACCATAATTCCAGAACATTTTCTTTTCATATTCACTGTTGTCAGCTCCCCATATCACCTAACCTCCATTGCCATGCCCCTAGGTGTTATTAATCAAGTTATTGTCCCCATAGACGGACAGATTCTGGATTTCAGATAGAGAAATGCTACAAGCTAGAAATAGGAAGTGAATAATACAAGCAATGGCTTGACAAAACAGAAATATTTTAATCAAAAAGAAAACAGAAAATATAAAAAGCAAACATTAAAATGAGTCAAAGGGAGAAGGAATAATGAGGTATTGTATTTTAGCCTAACTGTGTGTATCATAAACAACTTTGCAATGTGCTCTGCCTGATAATAAGGCTATTCAGACCCCTGGATTATTTTCAGAGAGGATTAACAGGACACGTGCAAACGGACACTGAAAACAGATTTTTGACTTCCACTATCATTCATGCCCTTCTCAAACTAAATGTTCATAATGTAAGCCCTGAAATAGTTACCTCCTTGAAATTTTGGTTTTATAATTAACAATTCTTGGATCAAACAGTCTGGTGTGCTTCTTCCATGTGAACTTAGTTGACACCTTTGTTAGAGGACTGCTTGTGGTCAAGACAAATATTTAAGACCCCCAATGTCCTTCTTTCTTATTGCTGTGCACCATCCAATTTCTTCACCGCACTATGCCATAGCACCATACCTCGAGTGATATCTGCATAGGGGCAAGTAGCAAGTAGGACATAAGAACTGATTATTCTTAGAATGGTGCTAGAATTAAGTGTGAGTCCTAAATCCATTTGTGTATCTATAACTTATATAGGTCTCTGGTGTAATTTGGAGTCATCATCATTACTTTATGATAGAGAAAATTATTAATCATCCCCTTAGGACATAAAGTAATTCAATTGCTAGCATCTTTGGTCAGTGTTTTAGAATATAAAATATTGCTGAAAAAATGAAATGATAAAACTATAGGTTATCTTCAGACCACAATACATAAATAGTTCACACGTACAGTTTAGCCTTAAATGACTGGACACTTGATATATGAAAAATGGGGGTGAAATCTTTTCTATCAAACTTTAAAGATGTACATATAAATGGGATGCTATGTGGTTCACAGGCACTAGGCAGGCTTTCTAGCTCTTTGCTTGTGGTATGTGATTAGAAGATCATATGACATCAACACATACTTCAAGTCCTCACTTTCAGCAAGAAAGATATCTACATCTCATGGCTTGTTAATAAAACTTCTTCTAACCCTGATGTTGCATAATTCTTCACATAACACAGCTTTTGATTGCTTACTAAGCACATAGTACGTTGAAAAATTATGCTGAGAGGATAGGACAGATGCATACCTTCCTTGATTTTAAATCACACAACATTCTCTTTTTCTCTTCACACAACTCCTTCTCATTCCTGTATGGGGTCCACAAGAATATACTTAAAGGTCCCCCAAATCTAATCCATCTCAAGTCTATTCACAGTTTGTTATGGTTCATGTGGACAAATATATTTGCATAGTCAATGAAATGCAAGTTAACATCTTTCTATTATCATCTATTTTTACTCAAACTCAATCTTTCATCAGTGATGCTAATATTTATTCTATAATTTCTTCTAAAACTGGCCTGAATATCTGGCACCTCTCTGTAAATGTCTACACTCATATATCAGGTTGCCATAATGTGGTGCCTTGTGTGTTATTGCAATGGTGGAAGCTATGTCACTGGTATTTCAAATTTAAGCAAGGTCTCCCAAAGTGAACAAGTTTCAATTGAACTCCCTGTCTAAGAATAAACAACAAAGAAGAATTTGGCTGCTCACTCTGAAATAAGGAGCTAGAGAAAACCTTATGCAGAACTCAGAAACCATGTCATATACTGAAGGCCCAGTGAATGAAATAGAGCTGCTGGAGATAATGCTGGATTATGGGTCCTTTGGATCAGAAGGCACTTAAAATGTGGCTGAAAATGAGCTGCTTCAAAGATTGGAGTCAACTGTCGTAACATGAGTAAGGCCTGTGAAAGTGGAGACTTTAAGATCTTCATTTATTAGTGGGACACTACTCCAGGGAAGAAGAAACAGCTCCAGAAATCTGTTAAGGTTTGGATATGAATGATGCAATATTAATCTATGAAAATTGGAAATCATCAACTATAAAATGGAACACATAATAATCCATATCCTAGACATTAGTGAGCTGAAATGGATTGGTATTGGCCATTTTGAATCAGAAAGTCGTATGGTTTACTGTGCCTAGGATAATCCAATCAAAAAGAATGGCATAGTATTCATTGTCAAAAAAGACATTGCAAAATCAGTGATGAAGTATAATGTGATAGGATGATATCTATTTGCCTTCAAGGAAACCCCATGGGTACAACTAGTCTTCTTTACATTTTTGCACCAAACACAAAACCTACTGATGAAGAAATTGAATAATTCTACTGATGACTTAAGTCAGAGATTGATTAATCATGCAATTCAGACACATTGATAGTTAATGACATTTGGAATGAAAAAGTTGGAAATAAAAAGGACGGAGCTGTAGTTGGAAAATATGGATTTGGTGACAGAAGTGAAGCTGGAGATCACATGATAGAAATTTACTAGATCAATTTCTCATTCATAGTAAATTTTTTTTTAGTAACACAAATGGCAAATATATACATGAAATTGCTCAGATGGACTAGACAGAAATCAAGTTGATTGCATCTGTATAAAGAGACATTGGAGAAGCATAATATCAGAAGCAAAAACCAAGGCAGGATCTAATTGTAGAACAGCTCATTCATTATGAATATGCAAATTCAAGATAAAGCTGAGGAAAAAATTTAAATATCCACAAGAGGAGGAATATGACCTTGAGTCTATCCTACCTGAACTTTGAGATCATCTCAAGAACAGTTCTGATGCATTGAACACTTAAGACAAAAGACCTAATGCGACATGGGATGATAGCCAAGGTCATCATTTATGAAGAAAGCAAAAGGTCATTAAAAAGATAGGAAAGAATGAAAAGATCAAAGTGAATGTCAGAAGAGACTGAAATTTGCTCTTAATCATTGACTAGCTGAAGTAAACAGAAGAAATACTGAAGTCAAAAAATGTATAGAAATGTTCACAGAGCAGCCTGAGAAGACAAAAGTCAACAGTATCTTAATCTGAAAAAACTCAAGAAAAACTCTCATTCTTGCCCTCCCCCATATCGTCTTCTCACCTCTTCTCCCCCAACTTCTCTCCCTCTCCTCCCTATTCCCTATTCCCAATGTCCTCTCTCCCCGCCCCCCCCTCCCCACCTCATTCTCTCTCTCCAAGTAGCCCTCCAAGTGGGGCTGAGGTATTAGCCAGAGCCGAATTTCACATTGGCTATTGCAGTAGGGATCAGACCTGAATGAACAGATGAAGAGACCACTTTACCGATGGTATGAGTTTGAGAACACAAACCCTCAAACGATGACTAATCAGGTGACCTTGAAGGATGAGCTAAACAGAAATTGATTTCATCTTTGGAAAAAGATGAGTGGTAGAATGATATCAAGGACATTATACATGAAGAGTGTAAACCATTATTAAAAGATAAAAAAGAAAATAAAGACCAATATGAATGTCTAAAAAAGGAGAGAGAGAGAGAGAGGGACTTTATAGCCAAAGTAAATGGAAAGCATTGTGAAGGATAAGAACTGAACAGAAATAAAAAGAGAACCTTGAGAAGTAAAGGTTCAAAGACTAGGAATCAGGAAACTGAAGGAGAACTTGCTCCACATTTTTCCAGCTGAAAGAACTGAGGGGAAATGTAAGCCTCCAGTGGCAATATTGACAGATTTTATGAACAAAATGTCAAATGATGGAGCAAGCCTGGAAAGAAAATGGAAAGATTGCCCAGAGACACCGTAACAAAAAGAATGCTCATCATTCAGTTCTACAGCGTACGGTCACGAACTGATGGTGCTGGAATGGTACGAGCTGCAAAGAAGGCACTGGCTGAAAACTAGGAACAAGGAATTGACTGAATGCCAATTGAAATGCTCAAACAGATGCAACCCTGCGAGCCTGTAATTGCCTACGCCAAGAAATGTGGAAGACAGCTGTCTGGCCAACTGACTAAAAGAGTCCATATGTGTGCCTATTGCAAAGAAAAGTGATCCAATGAGCTGTAGAAATGATCCAACAACATCATCAGCATCCCATGTAAGTAAAGAGGAGAACCCTCAACTACATGGATCACCACAGTGGCCGTAACCATGGGCTCAAAAATAGCAATTGTCAAGATGGTGCAAGATTGAGCAGTGCTTCATGTTCTTGTACAGAGGATCGATATTTGCAACACTTTACAGCAACTGAAATCATCTATTTTAAAATGTTTTTATTGTTTTTGTGCATTTACCCATTTATTACGAGGTACTGTGCCCTAGCTCTCTGCGGATAAAAGGCAGTAAACTATCTTTAACTCACATTGGCTTTAAAAGATTTTAGTTAAATTTTGATTTTAGTTAAATAATGTATTTTCTCTTCTTAGTCCATAATCAAATTGTGGGTTTTATTATGTTTGCATAAAAATGGAATAAAATTATATTGTCTCCTAAGAAGGACCTATGTACTCCAGTTAGTATCTGCTTAGATTACATAAGAATTTATTTGCAATATTGATTGCAGAACTGATAAGAAGCTACCTAAATGTTCCCTAGCAGAAAATGGGTTAACTCATTTATAGTACAACCTTAGTAGAAAATGGGTTAAATTGGTAATAATATATCTGTATAGTAGAATATTATGAGGTTATATGAAAATACCTGAAATTATAACATCCCCCCAAAAAAAGGAACTCAAGAAAAAAGTTCAAGCCTCGTTGCAATATTGAATGAGTTTGTGGACAAAATATTTCATATTGCAGAAAGAAGCATCATCAGAAGATAGGAAGAATACACAGCCACTGCACCAAAACAGCAAAAACCAAAACCAAAAAACAAAGCTAGTTGGCATTCCACTATTTCAAGAGGCAGCATATGAGAAAAGTGAGTGGTTGTGAAGGAATATGGGTAAGCTGCACTGAAAAAAATAGCTAAATATACATATGTAAATATATTTATAAATGAGGATACTGGAATAGATCTATGTGCATATATTTATAGGTTTAGTATTAAGGTAGCAGGTGGACATTGGGCCTCCACTCAAGTACTCCTTCCATTCAAAAATACTGTGTTCTATTAAACTAGCAATTCATAATGCTCACCTTCCTGACAGGATCTCTGAAGACAAAGAAGGTACATAAGCAAATGTGGTGAAGAAATCTATCAACCGATATAGCATCTGGAGTCTTAAAGGCTTGAAGATAAGCTGCCATCTAGCTGAGAATCAACAAAGTCCACAGGGAAGAAACACATCAGTCTGTGTAATCATAAAGTGTCGATGGGATCAGATATCAGGCATCAAGGAACCAAAAATCATATCACTGTGAATGAGGGGGAGTGCAGATGGGAAACCCAAAGCCCATCTGTAGGCAACTAGGCATTCTCTTACAGAAGGGCTACAGGGCTAAGACAAGCCAATCAGGGTGCAGTATAGCATTGATGAAACCTACAACTTTCCTCTAGGTCATGAATGCTCCTCCCCAGCCACTATCAGGATTCCGATTCTACCTTACAAATCTGGTTAGACCAGAGGATGTGTACTTGTACAGGAACTGCAAAAACAGGGAATCCAGGACAGATCATTTCTTCGGAGCAATAGTCAGAGTGGCAATGCTGGGAGGCTGGAGGGAAGGTGGTGTAGAAAGGGGAACTGATTACAAGGATTTACATATAACCTCTTCTCTGGAATATGAACAACAGAAAAGTGGGTGAAGGAAGACATTGGATAGCAAAATAATAATATAAATTATCAAGGGTTTATGAGGGAGGGGGGATCACGTTTGGAGGGGGAAAATGAGCAGCTGATACCAAGGGCTCAATTGGAAAGCAAATGTTTTGAGAATGGTGACGACAACATATGCACAAATGTGCTTGACACAATGGATGGATGGATGGATTGTGATAAGAGTTGTATAAGCCCTCCAACCAATATGATTAACAGAATTGCCCAAAACAAGGTTCTAGGAATTGAGGGAATACCAATAGATATATTCCAGCAAGTTAATGAAACACTAGAAGCAATCACTGATCTAAGCCAGAAATATGAAAGACATCTACTTGGCCAACTGACTGGGGAAAAAATCATATTTTCCCCACTCCAAAGAAAGATGAATCCATAGAATGCTCAAGCTATAGAATAGTATAATGCAATCAATTCTTTTTTACAAAACAATCTTATCACTTATCACTTATTACTCTCTATTATACTTAATACATTTGTCAAATCTGTAATTCTGTTTCTGGAAGCATTTTTCAAACTCATCTGTTTAGGTAACTGACAGCATTGTCCTCCAAATCCCTCTGCATTCTTGGCAACAAAACGAAGTTGCACGAAGCAAGGTCAGGTGAGCAAAGTGCATGGGACAAGATAGTCATGCCGGTTTTTTGCCCAAAACGGGTGCACTGAGATGGTTACATTAGCATGCATTCGTGATGTCAATTTCATGATCGGAATGTAGAGGTGGAGTCTACCTGTTAATTTGGAGATAGGCAATGAGCAGCTTATGAGACCTCTGTGTGGGCATGGTTTTCTCCTGAGAATTCTTGGAAGTGTTGTGGTATTTCCCATTTGGAGAAGAGACACTTGACTCTTAGTCTCCGAGAGACAAATTACTGACAAGACAAGATGACAGCATGCTGATAGATCCTGATTCCTGGAGAAGGGAGGAAGTGGAGGAGAAGTCACATGGGCTTTCCCTGATTAAGCCAGACCTCTGGGGCCAGAGAAGCCAAAGAGAGACCCTTGCCAGTGCTGAGATGCTCCCACTGCCAATGGATACTGCTGATGGACTCTGAATGCTGGAAATGAGGAGCCATGTGGAGACCCCTGCCAGCGCCGGGACACCTCTACTGCATGTGCTTCATGAGTTGGAAAGAGACTTCGCAGACTGTATCGGACATATGGGCTACTCTTAGACTTATTTTTCTGTCTATTTCATTGTACATATTTGTTATATGAGTTAGTTGAAAACATCTGCTTTGGATAATGTAGCTGCACTTTAGGCACCAAAGTGATTCTCCACATTCTACAATGTGAAATAGGTTCTTTGCTGCCGAGTTCCCTAGTGTGGGCTGCCATTTGATTTCTCAGGTGCTGCTTCCAAGGAGATTGATTCAAACAGAATAGATAAAAACTTCCATTTTCTCTCTTCTTTTGGTATCAATTCTATTGTATTTCCTGCATGCAAGTCAGTTGGAGGTATGTCATTCTACGAATGCATTCTCAAATAGTATGGGAAAAGGGAAATTAGTATTCAACTAGTGTTTATGTCATCTCTACTTAAACTTTTGCTATGTCTAAAATACAGACTCTCTATACCCAGAGATATTCAATTTTACTTCTATTATAAACAAAGTATTTTAATTGCATATTAAGATATTGTCAACTTTTCTAGGTTGCAAGATTTGGCTTTGGGGAATTATAACCATTTTCAAATCAATTTACATCTTTTCAAAATTAATACACTTTTCTCCTTAATTGTATTAAGCATAAATCTTCTGAGACACAGCTCCAAATTTCAGGTGCATTACTAAAGTTTCCCTGGTGTGAAGAAATAGCATAGGATTTTTGTATGGTCTAATCTGGCTACACAAAGGGAAAGGATAAGCCATCTCCACACTAAACCAAGTTAAATTCCACAGGGTAGAGTGCAGACTTTTTGTCACTTTCTGTTCTTCTTTACCCTGTTCTGATTTTAATCATTCCTCCCAAGGGACCTTACTTCTCTATTGAGTTTAATAATTTGTTGCAAAGGCTTATAGAACTCCGGTGATATTCAAGATTATATGGTTTATTAAAGAGAATATAGTTTGCAAAAGGTTAAGGATATAGTTATCCTGTCCCAAGTGCCACTTCTCTAGTCATTGCCATGCTGGCAGGCATTTCTCTCTTGTCCACAGGCACATGGTCCCCAAGTCTAGGAGTTTACAAACCAGGAAGCACCACTCTACCTTGTGGTCTCACCTCAGCTAAACTCTCTATTATAGTTTCAGTGCTGTTATCTCTGTGCCTCTACTACTTCAGGCATGGATGACATAAGCCTTTGGCTGGTGCTCCTTAATTTTCTAAGGTCTTTAGATTCCAGTTCCTGCTAATCCTTATATACAGCATAATGGGAAAACTGACCAACACTGTAAAAATTAGTAGCTTCTACATCTATGGAGCCCTAGTGGTATAGCGGGTGTGCATTGGAATGTGATCTGCATGGTCAACAGTTCAAAGGCACCAGCGGTGCCACAAGAGAAAGATTGGGCTTTCTATTCTCTGATATAGTTTAGTCTCAGAAACCCATGCAGGGGGTGGGGTGTGGGAGGGGCTGGGGATTGCAATGAAGCATTATTAACTCAATAGCAATGAGTCTGAAAAGACATATTATTTATGTATTTCTTATTATTAGGGATAAAGTTAAAAAGATTATGGATAGAAGTAATTTCACTTCACTACAGGGTGCCATCAAAATTATAAATTATTAGTAATGGCAAAATTATAGATATAAACATATTTACACTTATATATAACACACGCGTGTGTTTGCATATGTGTGTATGTAAGGAGGAAAACATTAAATTAGAAATGGCTTCTATTATGTTCTCAATACACTAATACTATAAAATACATTATGCTTTGAACAAGAATTGCATTTTGTAAATCCCTTTTCACTTTTTCCCCATTTTCATCTTTTTAAAATAATAGCTTTGTTGACATATCTTACACAATCCAATATATCCATTCACGTACAATTTTGTTCTTCAATCTCATCAGGTGGAGTTATGCAACCATCGTGCTCTCAGCTCCCCATTGCCGCCCCCGCCCTCTTCCCATGTGCTCCTGTTACTACTTCTGCTGGGTTATATATATTGACTATCATGTGCCGAGCAATATTAAGTGTACACATGGATATACACAAATATAACATGATTGAAAACATAAAACAAAAAGAAACCCAGCCTTAATAGTGAGAGAAGGGAATATTAAATAACATGTTGATAATTATGTGGCCACCAGTACCATACCACATTCAGGATTCATCATACTATCTGTGTGACCCTTCTGAATGGGACTGTCCAATTATCTTGCAGGCAAGTTTTCTTTATTGCATCCATGCCCATTCACATGGAATTGGTTGCATTTGTGTTGAATTTCTGATACCTAATTCCATTGACACCTCATGATCACACCGACTGGTATGCTTCATTCATATGGGCTTTGTGTTGCTTCCCTGCTAAATGACCACATGTTTAATTACAATCAATAGGGTGGGGGTTCTCCACCCCAGACACTATATCTTTTGATAGCTAGGCACCATCAGCTTTCTTTACCACATGTGCTTATGCACCTATTTTGTTTTCAGTGATTGTGTCAGGAAGGATTTGTCATGATTTTTTTGAGGCAAAAATCAAATTTAGCAATCTGATTCAATAATCACATTATAAAAACCTCATCATTTCTAATCCTAGTGTCTATCAATTGCCAAGGCTTTAAAAAATTTTTGCTTTGTATGTCAGAATATTTTATTGCCAAAGGAGAAACAAAATCTATAAGGCTGGCTCCAAAGGATCTTCAATGGATTTCTTACTTAAAATTTGATTTTCAAAAATAGGCATTATATTTTATTGCCAAGTATATTGTTGATTTAATTGGACAAATAATTCAGTGTTCTTATGTTAAACTTGCCAGGAGTTTAACCTGTTGTTATTCCAGTTAGTTAGTAATCATTGACAAATATTTTCTTCTGCTTTTACACAAAGTAGTTTCTTTAAATTAGAAACTCCCATTACTTGTTTCATCTATAAGCATAAAATTATGACTTCTTCTAAAAGTAAGGTATCTATTTTCTTTTAATGTCATTGTATTTTTGAAAGAAAAGTAACTCCTATCCCAGCACACACACACACACACACCTGTCAAAGAACAACAAAACCCTACTTTAATCAGACCTTCCACTGCAGAAGAAAACACAGATATTTCTGATGGTGGAAACTTCCCAGAGGAGAGCTGTTCAAGTTTTGTTTTCATTAACAAAGAGCTTCTATCCATGCTTTCCTCACTCTTTGTCACTCGTCCATGTATGGTCCTTATATGATCAGTGCAAGTTCCAACCCAGAGACATGGAGAGCAAACATTACTGATTAACCTGTTCTTTCCCTCCAAGAAGTGCTCTGCCTCAATCAGGGATAAGTTCATATCAGTGCTTGATGAAATTCATGTGGACTGGCTAACATCATACTTTGAGGAAATGTAATCTACACCCTAATCTTACCTCAAATTCCAAAACCCAATTCTTCCTTTATAATACTACCCTAAGGGATCTTCTGGAGTCTACCTTGAATCTGTAATGTCAGTACAGATTATTACAGATAATCTTGAATTTAGTTCCAGAAAATTAACATTTATTCTCTGCTGGAAAAATAATCCTTGACTCATTTCTTGACATTTTATGCTGTGCTTCTAGTTATTTAATAAACATTGACACAAATATTTTCAACTTCTTTTTTCTCAAAGTACTTTCTTTAAGATAGAAACACACAATAAAGAAACTGTGTAAGCATTAAAGAAACTGATTTGCTGCTGCTGATAGAACATCTTTTACTTTTTTTTAGTCTGTTTTCATTTTAAAAGCAAAGAAACCTCTTAAATTCTCCTCTAAAATACAAACAAAAATCCACCAATGAAACCTTACTTCTTTTGCTTATTTATTTATTTAGAATTATTTTATTGGTGACCCTTACTCCTTAAATACTCCACGATTCTATTGCAACAAGTATATTTGTATATATGTTGCCATCATCATTTTCTAAACATTTACTTTCTATTTGGTATCAGATCCTCTTTTTTTACTTCCCTGTCTCTGCAACTCTCATGGTCACCTGATAAATTATAAATTATTTTTGCTTTCATATCTTACACTGACCACTGTGTTTCCGCACCCTTGTTTTGGTTTTCCATCATCCCCCTCTTTGTGATTGGTAAATCCCTACTTTTACCAGAGTTTCTAATACAGATTATTATAAAAGGTATCAGAGATTTCTGGTGCTCTTTGAAAGTGACCTGAATGAAGTTATTCAATGAGGAACATATCCTACTTAAATATAAAAATTTGGGCAATTTGTATTTTATACTGTGATGGAAGCTTTCTTATCCATTGTGCACACATACTTCTTATTGTTCTTTCTAATTCAAAAAGAGAAAAGTATTTCATTTCATATTCAAACTTTACTTCATCTAAGAGAATCATTACAAGTGGACCATTAGCAACATTGTCATTAGTGGAGAGAAGCTTGAAGTTGTCAAGAATTTTGTCTTGCTGGGAATCACATTCATGTTCATGGAAGCAGCAGTCATGACATCAAAAGATAGCTTGCATTAACTAAATTTGCATGAGACCTCTTTAGAATATTTAAAAGCAAGAATGCTATTTTGAGGGCTCAGGGGTTCCTTACCCAAGCCATGGTATTTTCAATTGCTTCATACGCTGATGAAATTTGGACATTGACTAAGAAAGACTAAAGAAAAATCAATGAATTTGAATTGTGGTTCTGTAGAAGATGTTGAAATACCACCGACTGCTAAAAAGACAAACTAGTCTGCCTAGGAAGAGGAAAGACCAGAGTGTTCCTTGGAGATATGGATGGCAAGACTCTATGTTACATATCTTGGACATATTGTCAGTAGAGACCAATCTCTGAGGAAGGAAAGCATGCTTGGTAAAGGGGAGAGACAGTAACAGAGACGAAGACTCCAATGAGATGAATTCACCCGATGACTTCAGAAAATGGTTCAGACATAAGAATATTAGTCAAGATAGTGCAGAACCAGACGGGGTTATTATGGGTTGTAGCAGACCCAATGGCACCAAACAACAACACAAGAATAATCCAAGAACATCCACATTTTCTTCGTAGTCTACCTTGATTTCGTTCCTTTGTTTATGTCTTCACTTAAAGCTTTTGCTGATCTGTTTTACCTTTTGACCTAAAAGTTAAAACTTTTGATGATGCAGATAACATATTTAAAAAAAAATTAAGATACTTGCTATATTTTGGCTATCCTCATAGACCAAATCATTTTTTTAAAATAGCTAAATAGAATTATGTTAATAAACTATGGTGGAAGAGAGACAGGGGTCAGTGTAAGATACAAAAAAAATAATAATCTATGAAGGGGACATGAGGGTCAAGGAGGGCTACTTGTGCCAAGGTCTCAATAGAAATTAAGTATCTAGAAAATAATGAGGGCAACATATGTACAAATGAGCTTGATACAATTGTTGTACAGTTTGTCACAAGAGTTGCAAAAGCCTTCCATAAAATGCTTTTTTTAAAAAAGGAATTACATTTTAAGAACTCAAACTCAGTCAGTACTGTGTAGTTGTTTCCTCAAACTCCTCTAGAGGACCAGGTAGAGCTGCCTGTGTAGGTTTCTAAGTCTGACCACCCTTATGAGAACAGAAAGGCTCCTCTCTCTCCCACGTAGCAGCTGGTGCCTTCAGATGTCTGTGTGTAGCTTCAAGAAGTGGAACCCACAATGTCTCAAGAACTCCTATGCTGAAGAGCTTAGACTTAAACAGCAACAATTAAAGTTGCTACGAATGACTACACCAAATATTAAAACTAAATCCTTGAGTCACAGAGAGGTCTGACTATTGTCAAGAAATAAGGAACCCATTCACCTTATATACATACATATATTTAAAGTGTCAGATCACTCTCTAGTTCTTCCTCATTAAACAGAGAATGGATGGAAAATGTCACCAGTTTCTCAGGCAATAGCTCTCATTGAGAAAAACTTCTTTTATGAATTCTATCCTACTTTCTGCTTATAAACAGAATATAACATGCACTGATGTCTCTTGAATCTTTATTGTTTGAGTTTCAGTCACTGCTCTGCTATTAGAGATTTATCAACTTCCTACATTCAGTGATTTTGACAAGCTATTCAAGAAAAAAATTATTCAAATACTCTCTATATAGCAGAAGAAGGTCTAGGCATTGAAGGCCCATATGAAAAAAAAATTAGTCCCTAACTTTCTAAAGTTTACAAAATAGTGGAAACAATTGTGAAAATACACTTTACTTGTGCATTATATTTTGCTGTGTGCCTGGGAATGCATGTGCTGTGTTGGGATTTATACATTCTAGTTACATATATGGACTAAAATACATGTGGTCCAAGCCACAGTATTTTCAATCACCTCATATGTGTAAGAAAGTTGACATTGAGTAAGGCAATTGGAAGAAAGATTAATTAATGCATTCGAATTATGTTCCTGTTAAAAATGTTGTTGAGAATACTCTGGAGTGCTGGAAGAACAAACAATTCTCTCTTGGACAAAGGATAGTCAAAATGTTCTTTAGAGGCAAATATGGTGAGACTTCATCTCATATACTTTGGACACGTTCCCTGGAAAAGGCATCATGCTTGATAAGGGAAAGGGGCAATGAAAAAGAAGACTTGGATGAGAAGGGTTAGCACAGTGACTGCAACATGGACTCAACCGTAGAGCAACTGTGAGACAGCACAGGACGAGACAGTGCTTGTTCTGAGCCTCGGGTCACTGTGTGCTGGAACCTCCTCCAGGGCACCTAACAGCAACAGTACGTTACAAACGGTCCAAGGGTCATAGCCAATTAGCATTTACTCTGAATTCCAAATTTTAGAGAAGCATTTTACATCCTTTAGAAAAGGAATGCTTTGAAACTGATTGCAGTAGTAATTGTACAATTCTGCTTGACACGACTGAACTATGGAGTGATATGTATTAAATCCCAACTAATAAACTTAACAAAATATGATCATCAGCCACCTGAAAAGGCTACTACTAGTAATTATTTCAATTATACATGCCTCTAATCAATGCCAGGTTCTTTTTCAATTTTTATAATATACATATTTGGGGCACCACTGCCCTCTGGTGGTGGGAGTAGGAGGACCAGCCTTTGCTCCTGTGGAGCCGCTGCTGGAATTGAACCTCCATCCCAGTGGGCTGCAGTCCTGCGCACAACCACTACGCCACCGGGGCTCAGCCTATAATAAATATTACATGTGATCTTCATTGATTAAAAAAAGTGACTCATTATTTAGAAAAGTTAGTGTTACATTAATTCTTGGGTTTTTGGATTTAGCACAAATTGTTTTCTTAGAATATTGTAGACATTACCAATGATTCTCATAGCCTTAGGATTACTACTAATGATTCTATTCTTGATATGTCTGTGTTCAGATTTTGATTAAGATAATTGTGATTAGAAACTATTTGTTTTCATCACCTTTTTTCACCTTTTGTTAGTCCAGGTAGACTAGAGAAACAAGTCCACAAACTGATAAATGCATGCATAAGGGAGAGTTTTATCTGAAGGGTAATTAATTGAACATAAGAAAGAATCCCAATCCAGGCCAGTCCAAACCAAAACTCCGATATTGGCCCATGTGTCTGATACCAATCTATAAAGATCTCTTCCGACTCTCAAAACATGTCCAGTAACTGGAAGATCACAGGTCAGTGTAGGGGAAATATGGTGAACTGGAGCATTGTAAGCATCTCAGCACTGGCAGGGGTCTCCACATGGCTTCTCCAGTACTCGGGGCTGCATCAGGGTAGGTCCATGTGGCTTCATCATCTCCCAGGGCATGGATTCTATCAGCATATGCCATGTGTCTTGTCAGTAGAGCATATCCAAGGGTGAGAGAGAGAGAGAGAGAGCGTCAGAGTCTCCTGTCTTCAAGGAGGATGTGGCGGTCATGTGCTTCATGTCAATTTCATGATTGGAAATCTAGGCGTGGAGTCTAGCCTGTTAATCTGGAGATAGCCATTGAATAGCCAATGAGGCCTCTGTGTGGGTATGGCTTTATCCTGAGACTTCTGGGAAATCTTGCAATATTTCCCTCATGGAGATGAGAGGCCTTCTCCCCACTTGTTGGGAGTCAGTCTCCGAGACTATGAACAACAGACAAGACAAGATGGCAGCATCTGAGGAGCTGGAGGAGCCAGAGGAGAAGTCACATGGCCTTATCCTGAGGGAACCAGACCTCTGAAGTTGGAGAAACCACATGAAGACCCCTGCCAGTGCTGAGTTGCTTCTACCACCACTGGATGTTGTTGATAGACCCAGAGCCCTAGAAGCGAGGA
This sequence comes from Nesogale talazaci, assembly GCA_004026705.1. NCBI lineage: Eukaryota > Metazoa > Chordata > Mammalia > Afrosoricida > Tenrecidae > Nesogale > Nesogale talazaci. Next base: position 41,631 of record PVJH01009226.1, on the reverse strand, counting down.
GCCATGGGGAGACCCCTGTCAGTGCCAGGATTCTGCACTCACTGGCTGTTGTAGGCCACTAAAGCTCAGTTCTGAACTAGTTACTTTGTGACTTAAATGCCAGTATCTGTTGATTGACCTTGCAGTTTAACACTCTAGGTGCAATTAAGAATAGAGACTCTTTCTCAGTCCTGAGAAATGAGAATGTTTTCAAGGATGTTTAACTTGGCAGAACATAAAAGCTGATGTGCACACCTGCTTAGTTGTGAGATAACATGATCCTGAGTTGTTTCTGGATTGTTAAAAGCAAGATGCAAAGTAAACTTGGGGAGCAGCACAGCTCAGAGTAGCGATGGCTGTTGCCCTCCCAATACCATCTCCGTGTTCCCTTTATTTCTTTCTCATCTGCGCCCTCCAATCTTGGTATTCTGCTGAGCACTGACGGCTGGCTCTGTCAACTGGTCTGTGACTTCGTTAGTCAGAAGGAGACTTTATAGACTGTTATCTTTGAACCGGACAGAGTTGGGATGCTTTCTCAATGTTCCATTCCTCTTGTATATAAACTTTACCCTAATATCCATATGCATGTCTATGAATTTGTTCCTCTAGTCTACCTGGACTAACAGAGAGGAAATCCAGGAGTTCCCAGAATTCTCAGGAGAAGGTCATGCCCACACAAAGACCTCATTGGCTATATCATGAAAGACAGGCTAAACTCCACCTCTGGCAGTCATCTAATCTGGTGTCAACATGAGGATTAAGAGCATAGGAGTAGTGTCTAGCCTGTCAATCTGGAGATAGTCAATGAGACCTCTGTGTAGGCATGACCTTCTCCTGAGAATTCTGAGAATTATAATTCCTTCTTGGAAGTGGAGAAACTCTCTCTCTCAGTTCACTCCTTGGAGACTTTCTACTGACAACACTTGCTGCCTGAGAGACTGAACTGACAAGGTTAACTTCTTGTGAGACATCCCTGAGGAGAAGCCACATAGACCTACCCTGATGCAGCAAGAAACCTGGACCTCTAGAAGCCACATGGGGACTCCAGCCAGTGGTGAGATGCTTACAGCACCACTGGATCCAGAGTTCCTACCCACTGGCTTGTGAAAATCCTGCATTTGGCATCATTGCATATGTTTCATGAGTCTGAAGGACTTTGTTGATAGTTGTTGTACATATCTGACTTATGGACTTGATCTGGACTGGGCGAGGATGTTTTTGTAATGTAAGATTACCCTTGATATAAAACTCTTATATACATATGCATGCATATGAATTTGTTTCTCTAGTCCACTCAGACTAATACACCACCTGTTCACTCTTAATCCTCAAATTCACAAATAATTCAATAAGTATCATACTTATGGTTATCCACTTTCTCACCTTTTTACTAAAAATTGCTTCAGAGCAGTTACTGTGTTTTGTACTATAGCTTTCATCTCAGCACAAAGTGTACACAACATATTCTAGCAGTGTGTACTGTTTCAACTAACAAATTAATGTAACAGAAATAAAAGTAAAAATAGGAAATCAGTAAAAGCAATATTAATCATCAACAAGTATAAATATATCTATAATAAAAATTATTAGATTAAACATGATTGGTATTAGTGTTTACTCTGAATATTATTTTTACTTTGAAAAACTTTTTAAATATGCAATCTCTAATCAGAGCTTTTTAATTTTTAATTTTCAACATATAAAAAATGAAAAAATCTAAAAGTTGCATTTATAGGTAGTTTATTAAATTTAGCACAAGTAATGGCATAAATGGCATAAATGTACGTCTCAGATTACTTCCTTGTACTATATAAAAAATAAAATTAACAAAGCATAATGAAGAAATTTAAAGCATGTATGTCATTTACTATTCACTACTGTGGTTGAGGTAAGTTTTCAAGAACTTTAGCCACAGTTTAAAATGCTAGACAATATATTCTTATAATATCACTTTAGTCAATATTTCTGAATTTTCAGCAATAGAAAATGAGTAGAAATACAGTGTTAGTCCTGGTGGTCTAGAGAAACAAATTCATAAACATACATATGGATATAAGGGAAAGGTACAAGAGGACACAAGAGGAAAGATATAAGAGGAATAGAACATTGAGAAAGCATCCCTACCCAGTCCAGTCCAAGGTCATAAGAATGATATTAGCCCACATGCCCGAAACGAGTCTATAAGGTCTCTTGCAACTCAAGGAAGTATGTGCAATGACCCCAGGACAATCACAGGATAGTGGGTGCAGAGTCTTGTGTATCTATGCTGGTAGAAGTATCTCAGTGCTGGCAGCGGTCTTTCTGTAACTCCTCCAGCTTCAGAGTTCTGGTTTCATCAGGGTAAGGTCATATGGCTTCTCCTCTGGCTCCTCCTGTCCCTTGGATACTGCCATCTTCTCTTGTCAGTCGAGTGACTCCCAACAACTGGGATTGTGGTCTCTCATCTCCACAAGTGATATATTGCGAGACTTCCCAGAATTCTCAGAGAAAGCCATGCCCACACAGTGGTCTCATTGGCTATCTCCAGATTGAAAGGCTAGGCTCCACCCCTACATTTCCAATCTTGAAATTCAGACATGTGGGTACATGACTGCCACAAATACCTATTAGTATTTTTCTTTGTACATACCTTTCCTCATCCAAGGTGCACAGTGTTCAACAGCTAATGTGTACACTGAGTGATTACTGGGAAAAGTTTCAAAACGTGTGTCACTTCAATCTTTAGAAGGATTCTTTTGAAACCATTTAACCTCCTCAGAAGCAGTGGAAGTTCTTAAAAATAAATTTGTGCCATAAGTTGGATAACTTGGTACAGCTTGTTTTTGTTTTTACCAGAATATGTAGAGAGAACTTAATGAGGAGCCATATGTCAAGTCTGGAGTCAGATTAAAAACAAATAATTAAAATGTATCCCTTCTCTATCAAAACAGACTGAGACATGTAGGAAGAAGGAAATTGAATCTGACATGTCATGTTTTGACACTTGTTGTCTCACAAGAAAATCAGTCAAACTGTTAGAAGCATTGTATTTGAAAGTTCTTACTAGAATGTAAAGTTTTAAATTATGATTACTCTAACCTGCCATGTCTATTAGCCTGCCATAATGAAATAAAGAAGGCACATATTTTGAGACATATGGAAGCATCTGAGAAACTTGCACTTGGCATACAGACGTCAAACAGGAAAAGAAATCTGGAGAGGTTTATGTGTCAAGTGTGTGTATATGAGCAATTTTATATTTTTAGCTACATTTAAATAAGCTTTAACAATAAATTACTCAGTAAGACAGACATTTTCTTGTTTTTTTTTTAATGAGTGGTTGATAATTAATTATTGAAATGTTGACATGGTGAAAACTAAGAAGAAAATAAAATTATAGGGCAGTTTTGCAGCTCATAATATAAGAACAAACTTCAATAAAAATGAATTTTCTTGTGGCATTTACATAATCTCTTAACTTGTGCAGGGTTGTATTCTAGCCTGTCAATCAGGTCGCAGTCAATGAGGCCTCTTCTCAGGATTCTGGGAACTCCTGTCTTCCATGCCAGATGTGAAATACACACTCCTCTTCCGGTGAGTCATTCCTGTTGACAAGACACGTGGAGCTATTCTAATGTAGCCAGAGCCTTGGAAGTGGAGAAGCCACGTAGAAACACACATCAGCACTAAGATGTTTCCACAGCTTTTGGATCCACAAGCCTTTCCACCCACTGGCCTGTGATCTTCCTGCATTCAGCATCATTGCATGGCTGTGTGAGTTTAAAGAGGAATTTATCAACTAGTATTGGCATATTTGCTAATGGGCTAATATTAAACTTACAATTTTTACCTGGACTGGACAAGGATTTTTTTTAATGTAAAAATACTCTTTGTTATAGCGTTCTCTCTTACACATATGAGTGTCTCTGAATTTGTTTCTCTCGTCTACCCAGACTAACACATTCTATTCTTACTAGCTTGAAATGCATAAACTGAAGCATTCCAACTCACTTCTTAGGTTAGTCTTACTTGGGAATGTTTTTTGGTATCTGAGAATGTTAACTATATGACCTTCTCATAAAACAAGGGCTTTTTTGGGGGAGGGGGCATCACTGCCCTCTGGTGGTCATGGGAGCTACCTAGCGCTGCCCCTAAAAGTCACTTTTTACACACTACCTGGGCTTCACTGGATAAAGTGGTGTCTCAGTAGAGGCAGATGAAACTCTGGAGTCTCTTGCTAAAAAAACTTCACTCGGGGTGATTAAATGAGTCTAGAAACTCTATCCATTTGCATGATTAATAAAAATAGTCAAAATAATACTTGTTGAGAAGAAAGGTTGAGGAATCAGGGGACAAAGGTCAGTGTAGGTGGAGTCATCAGGAAACTGATTTCTTATTGCTAGGTCTTGCAATGTCCTGGCATTTCAAAACAGATTTTTCTTGGGGGGGGGGGGTTTGCTAGGCGCATCTAGGCAAGTCACAAAGTACTTATGGAACTATCAGGGCTAATTATATGTGTGAGGAAAATACTCGATTAAGAGCCTTTTGCCAGGCTTCTAGTTGATCAAATTGTGTGATACTATAGGAGAACTCTAATACAGAGTTCTCCAGAGAAACAAAACCAAGACACTTATGATTTTATAGATAGATAAATAGATACAACATTAGAAATAAACAGCTAATTAGTTCACAGAGTAGTACAAATGGCTCAGTTCAACTCACTTTCATGAGACAGTTAATACACTGGCAGTTTTTCAATCCTTCAGGCTTTCTGGGTGCAAGTCAAGAAAGCAGCTAGATTAGTCTTTTGCAGAGCAATATAAGCTATCCAGCCACAGGCAGCAAGCGGCAGGGCAGAACACCAGCACTCAGCCAGATGGCACTGTCCAACAGTCCCCAAGTCAAGTGATGCAGACACCAGCAGTGTGGTCAAGCAATCTTGAAGGATCCTCAACCTATCTCAACACAGTCCATGGGTTCGGTGTCTCACAGTGTAACTCACAGGTTGAGTCAGAGAACTAGTTAATGTAGCCACACATGGATATGATCATCAGAGGGCAAGAGACAGAAAGGTGAGACGTTGCCCTTCAACTAAACTGAAACCTTATTAACCTCACATGTGTTTGCTAACCAGGTTGACATAATAATCCTACCTATCACACTTGTTTTTTGAAAATAGAAACAATATCCTGTCTTCTGTTCTTTAAAAGTGAACAATTTGGCGTTATCCCAGAGATTCTTTTACAGTTACTTCCAGGAATTATTCCCCAGTGTCAATGTGTGGTGACTCTTACCTTAATGACATATTCATTGCATTGCAGTTCCCTCTAGGATCTTGTGTTGTTTTGTGATGAGTGTCAAAGAGACCTTGCACATTTCTCAAAACACTCCATGTCATGAGAGTTGTTTTGAGAAGTAGCATAGAGTAGTTTAAAAGCAGGACTGAGAAAATCTGCATTGTAGTCCCAGAGGAATCCAGGAAACCACTAATGCGAGAGACACAAACGATTCTTGTCTCAATTTCTTTCCCTAACATTGAAACTATTTTGATATTTACCTTATTTTTAATTTAATTTATAGTATTGTTTATAGGCTAAGCTAATATTAACCACAGATACCACAGGCATCCTCCCTAGAGTGAAGTAGATTACATTAAACAAGTCTAGAGAGTGAGAGCACAAATTTAGTTCAAATGCACTCCTTGCCCTAGCTCATTTACTTACTAAGTAACCTTAATTACATAATCTTTCATGCTTCAATTCTTATCTCAACTCCATACAATTTTCAAAGTTCAGTCACTTTATATATAAGCGAGTGGTTATAAAGAACAGAAATCTATTTCTTTTCAGTCGAGAAAGATAGAATTTGAATCTAGAGAATGCAGGAGGGAAGGCGATTCCTTGTAGGTATCCTTGTTAACCTGGATAGTCTTGGAAATTTTGGAATTCTGTGACATTCTTTATAGTTCCCTAGACTCTAGCTTCCCAATATACATCTCTTCTACTCTCCTGAGGTGATTGTATTTAGAATCCATCCTTCACGACATGCCTCTTTTACAGAAAAAAAAGCATTATTTACAAATGAGAACATATCCAGAGAGAGAGAGTTCAGTATGTCAACACATATTTGGGGCTATACCAGTACAACATATAATACATGCTCTTAGAAACAATAAAGAAAAGATTGAAAACTGGAGCTATTCATTTAATAGCAAATTTTGCATACATTCTCAGATGATATATATCATGTTCCATAAACCATAGCACTGCTAGCCTATGATAACACAAAGCTTTTTGTAATAAATCAAATCATAGAAGTTGCATTTAATATGTAAAAGATCTCCAGGAAAGAAAGTGAGCAAGGAGATTACAGAGCTAAAAAAAAACCAAACACTATAATTAGGTGACTAGCCGTGATGCACATTAATATCTATTCAAATGCACCCAAATGAAAAAAATGTTCACATTTTTAAGAGCACATGGTTCATTTCGTTCTAAAATTGATCACATGCTGGAACACAAGTCCAGGGTAAGTAAATTCAAATACATAGAGGTCACTCACCACACCATATAGCTGAAGATCAACAAAAAGAGGACCAGAAAAAGAAGTACAAAAAATAGGAGGAAGAATAATGATCTTCTATGACATGAATGTGTGTGTCATAGAGAAGACAGACTAAAAAGAATTTAGGAAGCTTCTAGAAACTTATGAGAATGAGAATTCAATCTTGAGTGGGAACTGGATGTCCTCTTAACAAGTGGTGCTGGAACCAATGGATATCCACCTGTAGAAACATGAAACAAGACTTTTGTGTTAGTCTGGGTAGACAAGAGAAATAGATTTATAAACACACATATGAAGGGCTGAGCCCTGGTGGCATAGTGGTTGTGTGCGGGGCTGCAGCCCACAGCGTTGATGGTTCAAAACCAGCAGCAGTTCTCCAGAAGCAAGTCTGGGCTTCCTACTCCCACCAGGGCAGTGATGCCACACACACACACACACACATACACACACATATAGGTATAAGAAAAAACTTATATACAAGAGCAATTGAACATTGTGAAGACATCCCAGCTCAGTCCAGAAGAAGTCCATAGATTGTATATTAGCCATTATACCTAGTATCAGTAAATAAAGTTCTCTTCAGACCCAAGAAACACATGTAATGATGCAGGACAAGCAAAGGCCAGTGAATAGAAAGCTTTTGGATCCAGTGTTGTTGTAAACATCTCAGTGCTTGCAGGGGTCTCTGCATTGCTTCTCAGAAGCCAGCGTTGCATCAGAGTGGGTCCATGTTGCTTATTAGGTTCTGTGTCTCCCAGGGTGTGAGCAGAGAGTCTCCCACCTTCAAGGAGGAAGTACTGGATTTCTCAGAATTTTCAGGAGAAGGCCATGCCCACATTGGCTATCTCAAGATTAACAGGCTAGACTCCACTCCTATACTCTTAATCCTCAAAATGACATCAGATTAGGTGAGAACCACAAACCTTACCTCACCCCATGCACAAAAGCAAATTATAGGTGGAGTACAGACCTAGAAGAAAAACCCCAAATTATCAGGACCATCGATGAAGAATCGAGACAGACCTAAGAACCTTAGCGCAGGGAACACATAGGCTAACTGAAATAGAGATGGATACACAAACAGATGAAATTTAAGTTGACAAGTGGAATATACTAAGAATAAAACACTTATGTTCATCAAACTACTTCACCAAGGGAGTAATAACAATGCCTACTGACAGGGAGAAGATTTTTATTAAGGACACAACAGACAAAGGACTTTTTACTAAAATTTACAATATCCTGCTAGCCAGCAAAAGGAGGAAAACAGTTGAACCCCTGAGGAAGTTTTACTAGGGAGGAGACCCAAGTGGCCTATAAACTTATGAGAAAATTGTCACAATCATTAGCCATCAGAGAAAAGTAAATTAGCATTAAACAAGTTTAAGTGGAGAGGAGATCACCTAACACAATTCAGCATAGCCCAAATTAAAAAAAAATCAAAGAGCAACAAATGTTGTAGGGGACATGGTGCCATAGGAACTCTCCTTCACTGCTGGTGGTCATGCAGTTATGTATAACCACTGTGCAGAGTCACTTGGCGATATTTAAAGCAAATGGAAATTGAGTTACCTTACGATCCGTCAATCCATCTACTTGGCATATACACAGAAGAGGTAAGAAATAGACCAAGACCAGTCATCTGTGCTCCAATGTTTATTGTGACATAATTAACAATCACAAATATTAGAAACAGCCAAAATTTCTGTGGAAAGATGCATTTGTTAGAAAACTCTGACACATCACAGAGTACTATGCACCAATAAAAGGCACTGGTGATAACATGAAGCAGGTTGTGTCATGAGAAGAGATGGAAGAAATTTTTGTAAGTGAAGTTATACAATCACAAAAGGACAAGTACAATATAAATCTCCTGACATAAGTATAATCAGCACAGTAAGTTTAGATGAAAAGTCACTTATCTCACACTATGTGGGTTGAGGTACAGGAAATTTGGTGGGAGACATCCAAAACCCAAGGATGTACCTGTCATCCCAACACAAAGAAAGGCAATGGGAGTGAGGAGAAAAGGCAGAAAAAAAAGAGGGAAATGATAGCACTGGGGGAGCATAACCCTATCCACCCAAGGGGATGGAATAGTTTAGGTCTCCACAGAAATTGTAGTGTGAGTACAGACTCTACCACAGTGCATCAAATCTTGAGGGCAATGTAACCACATCGACCAACTCATGAACAGAGAGGTCTACAGGGCCAGTCCCAATCAGAGCCAATCTGCCCCCTTCCCCAGAAGTATGGACTACACAGGAAAACATGAAATCTACAGTTTGGGAAGAGGAGCCAGCCTTTTGTGTCCACACAGAAACGAACCAAGAAAGAAAAAGAGAGTGAGTGACTAGAATCCATACTGGCACACAAAGTCCTGAGCATGGAGCTGCTAAGGGACAAAGAGAACTGTAGGGCCGCAATAGTTCAAGACATCATGTTCCCCTGCTGGAGCATACCATAACAGAAGACAATTCTGGGAAAGAACATCCCCCAAAACAGACTTCATGCTAGGAGGGACAGTTTCCAAATCTCCCCGGAGCCAGTGGAAGATAGTCATGGAAGTCCGTGGACAGACCAGAAATTATTTATGCTTTTTCATTTTCTTCTCTTCTCCTTCAATCATTCATTTCCTTTTTGTTTTGTCTTAATTACTGTTTTGATTCCTTATATAAGATAGACATGGCCTAGCCTAGGGAGAAAGCAGCAGGACCATTGGTTCCAGAAAGTCTTAGGGGTTAGAGGTGACAGGGAAGGGGGTGGTGAGCAAACAGCACCTTTGACAAGGTTACAACTAAGGAACTGGAATCAACAATGAAGAGGACATAGAGATCCGGTGGGTGCTGCAGCAACAGTAATCAGCTCAGAGGATTTACTGAGGCAGAAAAAGGGTGAATGTGATGGTTGGACACAAGGAAGGTTTAAGGAAACAGCAGAAAGATATAGGAAGCAAAGCTATGAATAGAGACATAAGCATAGGTGTGTTCATATCTAAATATATTAATTCATAATATGAGCGGAATTGGCCTAGGTACATATATTTATATGACAATACATTGAGGAACTGGAAGGATTTTGGGCCTCTGCTCAAGACCTCCCTCAATCCAAGAACACATTTATTCCCTAATAACCTGGAATTCTATGATATTCACCTTCCTGACAGGATTGCAAAGACATAATAGTGCATAACCAAATTTGGTGAAGAAAGCTGATGACGCCTTCTATGAAAAGACATAATGTCTGGGGTCTTAAAGGCTTGAAGATAAACATGCTTCCATTTGGCAGAGAAGCAACAAGTCCACTTACAAGAAACTCACCAATCTGTGTGATGATGAATTCTTGATGGGATCAGAAGACCTCAAATGAAAAAAGAAAGCTGTTGAGAACAAGGGGGAGAGGGATGTCCCATCAGAGATGACAAGTCCATCTGTAGACATTAGGACACCCCCTCACAGGAGGATCACACATATGGAATGAGTCAACCAGGCTGCAGTATAGCACTGATGAAATAAATAGTATTCTTCTGGTTCTTTGAGGCTTCTTCAACACCTACTATCATGATCCCAGTCCTACCTTTTAATTCTGACTAGACTAGAGCATATACACTGGCACAGATAAGAGCTCATGACATATGGAATCCAGGTCAGAAAAACCACTGAGGAACTGAAATGGGAGTAGCAATACCAGGAGTGTGGGGAAAAGGTGGGAGGAAGGAGAATAAAGGCACAATGATCAACACATATCCAGTACTCCCAGGGAGGCAAGCAAGAGAAATGGTGAAGGGAGACGGCAGTCAGTGTATGATCTGAAAATAATTTATAATTTATCAAGGTTTTCCAAAGGTGGGTGGGTGGAAGAAGGAGGGGAAAAAGAACTAATACCAATGGCTCAAAAAGAAAGTAAATTTTTAGAAAATGATGATGCCAGCATATGTACAAATATACTTGACGTAATTGATGTATGAATTGTTACAAGAGCACCCAATAAAATGCTCTAATTTTTTTCACAATAATACTTTGTCTTTTCTTTTCATTTTAAAATTTTACTTTGTCTTTTCAAGATTCCTTTTGAAAATTTCTGTTCAACTATTTTACTGCATTACTTTCCCATTTGCTTTAGTTATTCAATTGTCAAGATGAAAGTTATCCACTTTGGTCTTCTTAAAATATTTTCTCAGTACTTTATTTTATGATAGACTTTGTACTGAGTAATTTTTATTCATAATTCAACTAAGTAATTTAGAAACTCTAAAAATAAGTACTAATATTTTAATTTTATACCAGATATCCTTAAATCTAAAAATTAGTCCAAATCCACCAATTGTCATCAAGTTGATACCAACTAATGGAAATTCTATGTTCTCTGGAGAATAAATGCTCCACAAAATTTTCTTGACTTGATTTTTTTTCTTTCTTTTTAAAATACTTTTATAGGGGGCTCTTACATCTCTTATCACAATTCATACATTCATCTTTTGAGTCAAGCACATTTGCACATATTCTGCCATCATCATTTTCTTTTTTATTTAAATCATTTTCTGGGCAGCTCGTCCAATTCTTATAACAATCCATGCATACATTCATTGTACATCAAGCACTTTTGTACATTTGTTGCCCTCATCATTCGCAAAACATTTGCTTTCTACTTAAGCCCTTGGTATCAATTTCGTATCTTTCCCTACCTTCCTGCTCCTTTCTCCACCATGTACCCTGGATAATTTATAAGTTATTATTATTTTGTCATATCTTACACTGTCCAATGTTTCCCTTCACCCATCATCATCATTTTCAACACATCCTCTTCCCACTTGATCCCCTCGTATCAGCTCCTCATTTTGTACCCCTCTCCTGCCCTCACTCAGAAACCCTTGATAAGTTATAGATTATTATTTTCATATCTTACATTGTCCTCTGTCGCCCTTCCCCTACTTTTCCATGGTTCATCCCCCTGCGAGGGAATTATAGTTTGATCCTTGTGACTGATTACTCCTTCATTCCCACACCATCTCTTATCCTCCTGTTTCTCTACTCTCCTTGTTGACTCTGAGAGGTTTATCTATCCTGGCTTCCCTGTGTTGTGGTCTCTTATCTGTAACAGTGTGCATGTTCTGGTCTAATCCAATTTATAAGGTAGAATTAAGGTCATGATAGTGGGGGGAAGGAATCACCAAAGAGCTAGAGGAAAGTTTTGTATTTCATGGGTGCTATACTGCACCCTGACTAGATCATCTCTTCCTTGTGAACCCTCTTTGAGCACATGTCTAATTGTCTTCAGATGGACATTAGGTCTCCACTCCATGCCCCTCTCCCCACCCATTCACATTGGATATGATTTTGTTCTGGGTCTCATATGCCTAATACCTGAACCCATTAACACCTCATGATCACACAGGCTGGTGTGCTTCTTCCTTGTGGGCTTTGTTGCTTCTGAGCTAGATGGGTGCTTGTTTACCTTCAAGTCTTTAAGATGGCATATGCTATATCTTTTGATAGCTAGGCATCATCAGCTTTCTTCACCACATTTGCTTAAACACCCATTTTGTCTTCAGCGATCATGTTGGGAGGGTGAGCATCACAGAATGTCAGATTATTAGAACAAAGTGTTCTTGTGTTGAGGGTCTAATTGAGTCGAGGCCCAATATCCATCTGCAATCATAATTCTAATTATATAGATATGACTACATAGTTCTATTTACCACTCTATAAATGCCCTTTGTCTCCTGTTTCTTTCCTCTATTTTCTTTTACTGTCTTCTTGTCCCACCATCATGTTCAGCCTTCATTTGAGTTTTGTAATTCATTGTTGCTACATTGTCCTTGATTAAGCCCCATTAACCATCCTATACCCTTCTCTCCATTTTTCCCCCTATCTCCTTTGATTTTAATTCACTTGTTGTTCCCTTATCTCAGGTACCCCCTGCCTCCTTCTTTTCTCCCACATCCCCTCAAAACCATTGGTTCCATTCTTTGCATCTCCGAATTATTTATCCCACCCATTTTGTCTAGAAAGAAATGCAGATTCATTAATAAGTGTACAAACCAGGCAAAGTCAAACAAAACAACAAAGGAAATGAAGACAAACAAAACAACAGCAAAAACAAATGGAAGCAGTTTTCCAGTTTTCCCCAAGTTTACTACTTCCCAGCTTCTTTTAAGCTATTCTGAATGTAATTCAAACCTGCAATTTTCTTTTTTTTTTTGGGGGGGGGGGGACATCACTGCCCTCTGGTGGTCTTGGGAGCTACCCAGCACTGCTGGATTTGAACCACCTAGCCTGTGGCCCGCAGTCCCACACTCAACCACTTATGCCACCGTGGCTCAGCCCCCAAACCTGCAATTTTCAATATGTAAAAATGTTATGAATATCACTGGTAGATGTGATCATTGTATTGGCTTCTGACATATTATTTTTGCCTTCCTTGTGAGTAAATCATATTTGATTCTTTGTTAATGTACCCCAAGCATAGCCATAAGTGGAAACTGTGTGTTGCTCTTGTGAACACATTTTAGTGAAACTTGTAGATTTCTAAAATTCACTTGTAAAATTCACCTCCAAAATCCAGCTAATGAAACTTTATGGATCACCAAGGTTGCATCCTCAGTTGATCATGCAGATAGGCAATTCCATTGTGTCATCATAAATTAGGCACTGACTAGCTGGCAGCTAAACACATTGCACAATATGTTTAATAATCATAAAAAATAGTTACTATGCTTTATATAAAAAGACCTGTCAATGTGCATTAGGAAAGAAGCCATAATTTTATATTGTAACTTTTATACTAAGTTAACACACAAACTGTGGACTTTTGTATCTTTTGTATCTAACATACTTTGGCTAAGGGCCTGAGAAAACTGATGTTTATAGCCAAGGATGTATCCCCTTGCATAATTGGTTTCTAAAATACACATATTGAAGCATGACAGTTACCAGGGTAATCTAATTCTCCTTCTACCTCTACTGCAACCTGGGAACATTAGCAAGGAAATAGAGGCCTATGAGAAAGCCCGGGACACCTGTTGCCTCCAAGTGTGTATGGAGCAGAAAGGAAATATCCATTGGGTTTGAAGTCTAATTGCTCTCAGGCTTTAGGGCTTTCAGCTGTTGTTAGTTTGGGTTCCAATTAAGCTCTTATTTCTGTTTTCACCAGAAACTCTTGTGTGTGAGGAAATGATTGTTTCATTTCTTTCTAAGGTGGTGTGTCTCTCTCATCCTCCACTCTTTGGTTTATTGGGTTAGCTAACAGAGAATTAGATTCAATCTCTACACTTAACTGAAATAAAACTGGTGTCCCTAGAGATGAGCAGAGAATCTAGAAATTTCTTAGAAGTAGTAAATTTAGAAATAATGAAAGTAGTTCACAAATTCCTAACACTTTAGTGTTTCTAAAGTATATGGAGGGTGAGTACCAAACTTGAACAAAGCAAAATTTAGACAATGTTCTTACTAGCTTTTACTTTTATTTCACCCTTTCAATTTTCTGCCTGCTTATTTGTTTTGTTCTTTTTCTGATTTTTCCAATGGGTAGTGAGTGGGTGTGGGATGGGGAATGTTGCAGTGGCTACTTAGTTTGATTTGAGTATCTGTTTGGAGGCCGTATGGCGGTAGGGCTATATCCTATTGTCTCTGATGTAGTGAAGTTACTGCAAAGTTTTGTTATTAATTCCTTTATACTTAATAAAGGTGCTCTAGTTGACTGTGATAAATGTATTTTTGTCTGATCCTATATAGATTTATTTTATTTTATCATAATGCAAGCTAAAATGCTCTCATTGTGAATATGTATCCACATATCTAATGCTATTTTCAATGAGACTATGTGAGCTCAAATTTTTGGTTTAAACTATTAAGCAGAAATACTTCCAGAGATCCTGAAAGAAATTGTTTGGTGCTCTCAAAACATCTCTATCACTTTTTCTTTTAAAATAGAAATAACAGTTATGATTAGTGAAGATAGGTACTGGTATGGAAAGCTACATGTCCTACATGTGTTCTTTTTCTCCCAAGGCTTCTGTTTGTACACATTTGCCTTGTCATCTCTGTCTCTATTTTCTTCCAGTGAGTTCTTTTCCTGTAACTAAATGTAATTAACTTTTTTTCTGTAATTAAATGTTTAATCATAAATGTAGACGATACTAATATTTTAAAAAAGATAGAATTAACAAATAAGTTTCAATGGTGTCATATGACAAAAAATTCAAACAGACCCAATTGAAAAATTTTAAGAAACTGGCATTGTCCTAAACTAGAGGAATAGAGAGAAGATTCTAGCACTTGATGGGAATTGTAGTCATGGTGTTTCTATCTAGCATAACCTAAATCTAAAAAAGCTACAGATCCTCCCAAAGTTAGCCCCAATGCAGAAGATGAAGTATTCCAATGTCTTCCCTTCCATCCACTTCTATCTTTGACTCAAGTCTCACAATATTAAACTATTTACAAAATGTATAAGATCTGAAAAACGTTGTTCACTATGAAATACAACAGAGAGGGTGGTGCTGAATTGGATGAGAAATTTATCTGTTCACAGAGATGTATCTTAAAGTAGCATACAATTGCTGTGCATATAGATATATAAATATAATTGCTATAAGATTTATATACTATTTTCTGCCATAGTTCTGATTTTTACATTGTTTTATTATTTAAAGGTGTGGATATTTTGACCTCTTTGGGGCTCACATATCCATTGTTTCATTGGTTTGTTATCATTAAATGAGAATAGAAGGACCTCTGAAATTATAGTTAGCTATAGACTTTGAGAAGAATTTAAACTGATCAAGTAGATATTTAATTTTACAAAGTTAAAATGGTTAAATATTTCTCATCCACCTGGCTGAGATTTTTTTTCTGCCTGTATTCGCAGAGAAATTTATAATCCTTATTATATGTGGTCTTTTTTTTTCCTGATTCAAAAGCGCTAAGTTTTCTTCTCCCTCTATTTGGTTTGTACTTTCCATAATCTATAGGGCAGTTTTCACAGGAATAGTAGTTCTCAGATTGGGTCTTTGTGTTAGTCTAGGTAGACTAGAGAAACAAATCCTGAGACAGTCATATATGTGTAAGAAATAATTTTATATCAAGAAATAACTGCAAAAAATAAAGCAGCCCAGCCCAGTCCAGATCAAGTGCATAAATTCAATACTATTCCTTAAGTCTGATACTAGCCTCTTCAGAGTCATGCATTACATTTTGATAGGGTCATGCCTACAAGGAGAGATCTCAAACTGTGACCTGATTCACAGACTAGATGCCACACCTTCATCTTTTGTCAAGTTGACATGAAAGTGTGTAACTGCCAGTCATAAACTAAACAAACTCATTGTCCTAGAGTGGACTCCGACTCAAAATTATCTCATATAGCAGTGAATCGTGTTATAGGGTTTCCCAGGCAGTATTCATTCTGAAAGCAGATTACCACAACCTTTCCTTTGAAGCAAGTGATTGGCTCACACAGCTACTACTCACTGGAAATAAAAGGGGGAAAATAAAAAGGCATGCAGGCTGGCATGTCACATAGTAGGCCTCTTCCATCAGAAGAAATAGAGATGTTTCTTATTGAAAGCAAATAAATGAAATGTTAAATAGTTGGCTAGTCCACCTTTATTCTCATCCAATTTCTATATTTTACCCATAAACTCAGAAATATTAAGTATTATTGTAAATTAAGTAGAGACTTATTTTTCAGATCATGAACTTTGTATTTAACAGTTTAAACTATTAACGAACTACCCCTCCATAGCTTATCTTTTGTCTGCTTTTGATTTCTCTTCTTCTTGTTGACTACTATCTTCCATTTCACTAAACACCCCACAATCCTCTAGCCCATTGAAACATTTCCCCTCTCTCCCCTCCCCACTCCTTAGCAAACTCCATTTCCCTTTGGCATGAAAGTCTTTATTTTGGCTTTTGTTTGTTTCCATTTAAACAAAGGTATCATAGAACAGTTTTCCTTTTGTGACTGAGTAATTTCACTCAGCATAAGGTTCTCCAGGTAAATTCACTCTATGAAATATTCATAGTTTCCTCATTGTTTTGCAGTCATATGCAGTAATCCATTGTTTTTATGTACCAAAGTTTCATGAACGATTCTTCTATTATTGAAGGAACTTTAGGCTGTTACCTTCATCCTGCTATTGTGAACAGTGTTGCAATAAAAAGATGTGTCATATATATGACTTTCTTATATTCTATAATTATGGTTGATTGAAAGAACATAAATAAATCTCAGAAGCTTACTTTTATCATTCTGTAGAAAGGAAATATGACATACAAAGGCTTTACAATGACTCTACAATCTCATCAAAGACACATTCACAGAGTATATGTCTACTTTGCCAAGTCAGTGTTGCAAAATGGCTAAGCACCTATAGGCATTAAATCTACATTTTAAACAAAGAAAAAGAACCTTGAAGAGTATAAGGAAGAAAGGAAAAGAAATTTCTATCTGTTCTTTGACAAAGATCAATCCTTTACTTTCTATACAAAATACCCAGATCTGGAGTAACATGAGTAGAGAAATCATTACGTACAGGTGAGAATATTCCAATAAAAGAAACCAGGCTTTAGTTTAAAAACAAGCAATTTTGGAGAGGGTGTGGTGAGGTAGGAATTTTTTTTGAACATTTTATTGAGGGCTCTTATAACTCTTTAAACAATCCATACACTAATTGTATCAAGCAAATTGGTACATATGTTGACATCATTATTTTCTAGACATTTATTTTCTATTGAGTCCTTGGTGTCAGCTCCTTTTTTCCC
The DNA here is from genome assembly GCA_004026705.1 of Nesogale talazaci. Lineage (NCBI taxonomy): Eukaryota > Metazoa > Chordata > Mammalia > Afrosoricida > Tenrecidae > Nesogale > Nesogale talazaci. The sequence continues at coordinate 24,346 of PVJH01009226.1, read as the reverse complement.
ACCTTGCCCCCCACCCTCATAGCCCCTTGACAAATTATAAATTATTATTTTCGTATATTACACCAACGGTTTCTGTTGTTTGTCCTCCTGAAGTGGGAGGATGCGGTTATGTGTCAGTCATTGAGAACAGTGCCCCCTCTTCTCTTCCTCTCCCCATCTTACCCTTACCCTCCTGGTATCACTAGTCCTATCACTAGTTCCTGGAGTCTGTGTGTCATTAGCTCTTCTGCCTTATCTGTACCTGTGCATTTGCTCTGGTCTAGCCTGCAGTGAAAGGCAGTACTAGAGTCATGAGAGTGGTGGACGGAGGGTAGGTGTGGGACACATCGGACAGTGAATGATATGACAAAATAATGATAATTTCTAAATTATTAAGGGTTTATGGGGAAGGAAAAGTGGGGAGGGAAAATATGGGGAGCTGATACCAGGGGCCTAATGTTTTAGGAGGAGGATGTTTTGAGAATGATGATGACATCAAATGTGCAAATGTGGTCTGCATACAATTGATGTTTGTATTGGTCGTGATAAGAGTTGCATGAGCCCCCAATAAAATGATTTAATTAAAAAGGAGAAATAATTAAACAAAGAGACCATCTTTTTGAGAATAGGGGCAAGAGTCCAAGCAGAGACCAAACCCCCGGGAGGAGGTTATATATAGATCCTTGAAATTGGTTCCCACTTTCTTTTCCACCTTCCCTTCATGCTCCCAGTATCACCACTCTCACCAGATGGTGCTGAAGGGATTATCTATTTTGAATTCCCCATGTTTCTGATTCCAGTATACATCCCCTGGTCTTGTAAGGTAGAATTGGGGTCATGATAGTAGGTGGAAAGAAGCATTTAAGAACTCCAGGAAAGTTGGATATTTCATGGTTGCTACACTATATCTTGACTGGCTCATCTTCTCCCTGTAACCCCTCTGTAAGGGGATCTTGCTTCACCTATTAATGGGCTTTGGATCTCCAATCTGTACTCCCCCTCATTTATGATGATATAATTTTTTCGTTATTTGATGCTTGATAGCTAATCCCTTAGCTCATCACACACTCTGATGTGCTTGTTCCATGTGGACTCTTGTTTCTGAGCTGGTTGGCTACTTGTTTACTTTCAAGACTTTAAGACCCTAGACACTATATCTTTTGATTGTTGGGCACCATCAGCTATCTTCACCACTTTTGTTTATGCACACATTTATCTTCAGTGATCAGGTAGTGGAGGTGAGCATCATAGAATGCCAATATAATAGAACAAAATGTTCTTGCATTAAGGAAGTACTTGAGTGGAGATTCAATGCCCATCTGCCATCTTATTACTAATCCTAAAAGTATATGCATGTGAGCCTATGTCCCCATCACCATAAATAAATATATTCACTATATATAAATGTGCTTTGCGCCCCACCCCCAGTTCTTTTCATTGCTTTCTTTTACTTTCCATTTGTTCCACTATCATGCTCAGCCTCCATTTGGGTTTCAGTATTTTCTTGTTTTTTGGGGGGTCTTCTGATGCCTATTACCCAGTCCCAGTGACAACTCATACTCATGCAGCCTGGTTTGCTTCTTCCATGTGGGCTTGTTGCTTCTCTACTACATGATCACCTATTTAACTTCAAACCTTTTAAGGCCACAGACACTATATCTTTGGATAACTGTGGCAGTCATGTGCTTATGTTAATTTTATGATTGAAATGTAGGGGTGGAGTCTAGCCTGTTAATCTGGAGATACCCAGTGATTAGCCAAAGAGACCTCTATGTGGGCATGGCTTTATCCTGAGACTTCTGGGAAATCTCATGATATTTCCCTCATGAAGATGAGAGGCTATCTTCCCCAGTTGTTCGGAGTTAGTCTCAGAGATGATTAATCACAGACAACACAGGATGGCGGTGTCCGGGAGGCTGGAGTAGCCGGCAGAGAGACCACACGGCTTTGCCCTGATGGAGCTGGACCTCTGAAGCTGGGAGAGCCACATGGAGGCCTCTGCCAGCGATGAGTTGCTTCTGCCACCATGGGATGCTATTGATGGACCCTGAGCCCTGGAAGCAGGGAGCCATGGGGAGACCCCTGTCGGTGCCGGGACTCTGCACCCACTGACCTGTGCCTTCGTGAGTCAGAGGGAGACTCTATGGACTGATTTTGGGCATGTGGGTTAATATCAGACTTGTGATTTTTGAGCTGGACTGGGCTGGGATGCTTTCTCAATGTCCTGTTCCTCTTGAATATAAACCCATTCCTTATATCCATATGCATGTCTTTGAAATTTGTTCCTATAGTCTACCCGGATTAACACAATAACCAATCGCCATTAGTTTTTTTCACCACATTTGCTGGTGTACCCATTTCGTCTTCAATGATCATGCTATAAGGGTGAGCATCACAGAATGTCAGGTTGTTAGAACAGTGTGTTGTTGTGTTGAAGCAGGGCTTGGGCAGAGGCCCAGAATCTGTCCACAACCACAGTGCATTCCCATATAAATATACGTGCTTAAGCTGATATCTCTATTTTTTATTGATTAATGTATAGACATATGTACACACTTAGACCTCTATCGATATATTTGCTTCCTTGATTATCCCTTTGTTTCCTTTTACCTTCCTCCTGCCTCATCATCACAGTTGCCCGATTTCCGCCTCTCAGTAATTATTCTCAGCTAGATTGCTATTGCTCTAACATCTGCAGGATCTCTTCATCCTTGTTGGTGCTGATTTTAACTCCCAAGTTGTTCCCTATCTATGGTGTTGTTTGTTCACACTTACCTCTTTCTTCACCAAGTCCCTCCAGGAACATTCATCATATTGCTTTCTCTTGGAACTTGCTCCCCTTGCTCATCTTATATATGGACACAACCCAACATTAACAGAGACCAAAAAGAAAACAAGCAATTGAAACAAATAAACCCAAGAAAAAGCCTATAATTCCAGGTCTGAATTTTATGACTGTCTGCCTATTATTCTGGGTTAAACTCTAGGATCTGTGATCATATCAAGACGCCAGCAATAGGCATCACAAAACAAAAAAACAATCACATAATTATGTGCTCACTTTCCCAATATGATCACTGAAAACAAATGGGTACATAAGCAAATTGGATGAAGAAAGCTGATATTGTCTGACTATTAAAAGATATAACATCTGGGGTCTTAAAAGCTTGAAGGCAAACAAGCAGCCATCTAGCTCACAAGCAAAAAACCACAGACAGAAGTACATCAACCTGTGATCGCATCTATCACTATTGAAATGTGATACTTATCCATTTTATTCTCAATTTGGTACATAATACTGACAGATTTTCAGATGTTAAATCACCCCTGCATCCCTTGGACATATCCTACCTGATCATGGTGGATGATATGTTTTATATATTTTTGTATTATATTGCTAAAGACCTTGTTAAGGACTTTTGCATCTATGTATATTAGAGATATCAGTGTGTAGTTTTCTTTTTTTTAATTTTTAAAAAATTTTTAATTTTTTTTCAGTGCCCTCTCATGGTCATGGGAGCTACCCGGCCTTGTTGATGCTGGATTTGAACTGTCAAGCCAGTGGGCTACAGTCCCACACTCAACCACTAAGCCACTGGGGCTCAGCCAGTGTGTAGTTTTCTATTGGGTATCAAAGTTTGGCTATCAAAGTTATACTGGTTTCTTCAAAGAGTAGAGCCTGTTCTTCTTAATGTTTTGTTATGCTTTACACTCCTGGGCTATGCTCTGATTATTACCTCAGCTACCTTGTTATGTAAATGTATCTTAAAGGATAGATTTCTGCAGGCTTACATTCAAAGTTACACAAAGCACCACAGTCTGGAATTTAAGTATTTTTGGGGGGCATCACTGCCCTCTGGTGGTGGGAGTAGGAGGCCCAGCCTTTGCTCCTGTGGAGCCGCTGCTGGAATTGAACCTCCATCCCAGTGGGCCACAGTCCCGCGCACAACCACTACGCCACCAGGGCTCAGCCCAATTTAAGTATTTTTACCAAGAATTTTTTCCTCCTTTTTATATCAGACTTGTGGTGTTTCCGAATATTGGGGTCATACCACACTAGTCCCCAGGACTTGGAGGCTAGTTTAGCAGAGATGTTTGTTTGTTTGTTTGTTTTTGGTCAAATGGACCTGATTTCACCCCTTCCTGTCCATTGTGCTTTGTGGAACTCCAGTCTGACACAGATAAATATCACAGCAGCTCTTCAAGAACTGAAAATTATTATCTAACTATCCATCATTTGCCACGTGGACTGAGGAGAGGTAGGAGGTGATGGCTGATATGTCCTCTCTCTTCCTGGCTGGGGAGGGGAGTTCCTAATCCTTAGGATGCAAGTGCAGTGTGGCTAGGAGCTCCAGGAACTCTGGTGTGGGGTCTTGTGGCTAGCTCTCACAGACTCTCTGAGAACCTAGGATTATGACCACTTTTAGATAGCAGTCTGGGAAAATTGCTTTTTGCTGTGGGTGGTGCAGAAATGAGTCACAAATGCCATCCTTCTGAACCTGGCAAAGAGGAGCCCATGAGCAGACACAATTGACTGAGAGAGCTTCAGTGTGTTCTACAATCGCTATGTGGGTGAAAATCAAAGGGGGAGGTCTCAGGCAAACCATAGAATGTTGGACCTGGGAGACAAGCTTACCCAACAAGCGGGGAAAATGGCACTTGAGATGCAAAGGAACAAAAGGAGTTTATTTTCTAGCTTAAGCTAGGGTCGTGCTCACACCAGTACCCAGCGCAGTGGTTTTCCTGTAGCCTGACCCTGACTGTTACACAAAGTTAAGTTTTTATAGTTTCAGGTTGCATAAGGGGAATGCCCTTTCCCGCTTCCCACCATAGAGTCCCATTGGAGGGATGGTGGCTGTTCTTTATTGGTGAGCTGCTTTCCGTGTCCTTCTCTGGTTGGCTGTCAGGGTCTTGTTGAATTTTGAATACCTCCTCCTGGTTCCTGGTTCCAGATGTTACATTAGCTTCAGGGAAGTCACAGGTTTTCCGTGAAATAGAAACTGAGGCCTACCCTGCATTTCAGCTCTTTTGGAGCCTCTCATGCTGTTTCTCAAGTTTATTGAGTACGAAGAACATAAGGTCCTACAAGTACACTGCATCAACTTTTAACAATAATCCTCCAAATCTTGGCCGCTTTACCTCTTAACTGTCTGGTCTGACAGCAGTAGTGACAGAAGGGTAATTCTATCTGGATGCCATCTTTATTCCCCCCTTGATACGAATTCTTATATGTGGTGAAATATGCATTCTAATCTACTTCTAAATACATACAGTCACTGTGGAAGGTGATTCACCTATACCTAAAATAGATGGCATTTGTACTACTATGTGATCCAGGAATATGATTATTGGGCATATACCCCAAAGAAATAAATAGAATGCAAAGAAACATTTGCTCTTCCATGTTTGTCACAATGTAATTCACAATAATAAGAAGCTGGAAACAGCCTGTGTTCCCATTAATAGAAGAATGGATTAAATATAAACCACAAACCAAAAGACTGTGGCACATACACACAATGGAATACTTCACTATACTTCCCTAAGAAACAGTGATGACGCCATGAAATGCATGAACATGTGGAATGATCTGGAAGACGTTATTCTACGTGACATTAGTCAGGCACAAGAGGACAAATACAGTAGGAACAAGCAGCAGAACAGGCACAAGCTTATGCTTGCAGGCCATTAGTCTTCTGGCCAGAAATCAGATAGCCTGGTCAAGAGCCTAGCCAGCGCCAATCAACCACACCAGGTAAGTAAAGTGTAAGTTACTTGGCTGGAGGGTACCTCTTGACAGTTGGGTTCAAAATGTTGGGGAAGGGGGAAGCTCTCTGCTGAGTGGTAGCCATGTGGATCTGGGGTGAAATGCCCCAGAGAGGGAGGCAGCCCTATCAGAGGCATGAGGCTAAGTGATAGCTAACACAGTAGAGGGGAGGGGAAATGGTTAAGTTTGGGTGAACTTAGGTGCATGCACACTGGGGGGGGAGGGGAGGAAGGGCAGACTGGCAAGTTTGCAAAAGAGTGACTGAGGATATTGCTGAGAACATTGTTTGGGGAGGTTCTTTAGTGGCTTGCCATGGGTGAGCAGAATTGACTTAAGCATGTCTAGGGTATCCCCGGAATTCAGACTGGATGTTATAGAATGTTGTGACACTGAATCCTGAATCTTTGGGACACACGTCATCCCCCAAAGGCTGTATCTAAGATATACTATATGTGAACTCCACTGGATGAACCATGCCAGACATACTTGTAACCTAAGGTCTGAAACCAGAAAATACATGGTGTCTGAAGAATCAGAAGACAACTATACCAAGAGTGCTGTGTTATTGGTTGACAGATAAACAAGGTATATCAATACTCTGTATGCTGTATTAAGGTAGACATTATTCGGGCAATTCTGTGACATCCATTTTGTTATATTCTGCTTAGGGTTGTTTTTATTAGGGAATATTTCAGAGGTTTGTTGCCATCGGGGCTCACCATTTTCAAGCTGGGCTATTTATTTCTTTGTTTCTAAGTAAATGAAACCCAGAAACATTGATCCTATAGGGAAAGAAAATATAACAAGAATTTGAGGAAAGGGGAATATAGAGGGTGGGGGAGATAAGAGGTCGATGATGCCAAGAAGCCCAGGAAGGAAAGTATCTTTGGAGATGTATTGTGGAAGCAATTGAACAATTATGCTTTATGTATTTGAACAATGAACTGATATGACATATATATTAACACCAAATTTACATAGAAAAAATAAAGCAAAGATACAGGAAAGGGTTTGGGGTTCACACTAAATCCTAGCTCCAACTTAAGAATAATCAGTTTTTACGTTATGGACCCGCTTTATACTCACCTTCATAAAATGTTCAATGAAGATAAAGGTGTGAAAGAGAAGTGAAGTGGAAAAAGCGCATGGTGCTCAGATATTAATTGGAATAGTATCTGGTGTCTTGAAGGCCTGCATTAAGAAAAGGAGCCCGCTAAAGTAAGGAGTCAACAAAGTCTACCGGGAAGAAACACATCAGGTTGATCCAATATAACAATTACAAAATTCAAAAATGACGAAGAGAACTGCATCAAAGCTAAAATGATGAACACCCAATTTGTGGATAGCTTTGGGGACTGTGGAAGCCCCAAGCCCATCTGCAGAGTACCTGGTCAGACTGACCCACTGGCAGATCCGCTCTAGTCACAGGCACGAGTCTCAAACAGTCTTCCTGCCAAGAAGAGACCATAACCTTGATCATTCTAGATGGAACTTGATACTTAACCAGTTGACCCGCTTGTAGAGAGTCTGACCTGCATTTGTTCTGGGTTCAAGTACCTCTTACTTGTTCCTTGAAAGACATTTCTTCCCCAGCTCTTTACATGTTGATGGCAGTCTTTTCTTTCTTACACATCATTTGTGTTTTCATCTTTATACTATGATAATTTTATTCTTGCCACCTTAGTGCAATTCTATTTTTTAGCTTTTTCTGTTGGGTCCCCCAACTGTGAATGCATACTGATAATAACTGAATCATGGAGATACATATGCATTATGTGAATAATAAGGATAATAACTGAATCATGGAGATAAAGGGAAGGCAGGGATGGGAAGTTGCTGATGGGGGAGGGGATTTTAGGAGTAACTAATGAAGGCAGCAGAAGGAAGGGGGCAGCACAATAGATTGCTATCGCACAATTCATTTCAAAGGCAATTTAACCATAGGGGCTGCTTTAAAAATTGATATGGAAATGATTGTACAATTCTCTTGGATATTGGACTATTGAATTGTATGATACTTAAATTATGTACCAGTAAAACTGTTGGAAAGGAGAGCCTCGATATTCAAACTATGAGCAAAGAATATAGAATTAAAAGCAAATCCAACTGTTAAAAAGAGAACTGATTTGGTCTCTATTAACCCATTATACGGGAAATTTGAGATTATTTGGACAAGTAGTTCTATTTCATGAAGTCGCCTCTTTATCCATTCAACATTTATGTATGCCTTCTTCACATATGTATAATTCATCTAAAATATACTTTATTCCCTTCCCAAACTCCTTGAAGACAACAAGTGTAAAATTCATGCAAATTTCAGAATTCCTATGTGCTACATAATCCTTCACATAAGGTATATATAAGATTAAATCTATTCATCTGTAAATATCTTCCTCAGGAAAAAATGGGACTTTCTATGCTTGCAAATAGTTACAGTCTTGGGAAGCCACAGAACCACTTTTATGCTGTCCTATGCAGTCACTCTGAGTAGCAGTGGAGAGATTTATATTCTCAAATCTAGATCTCTGTAATACAATACAAGACCAGACAATAATGTAAAAGCAAAATCCTCTCTGTCTTGAAAGGGTAGGAAGGGTAACTGAGTCAACTCTGAGCTTCCTCACATGTCATGTGAACATACCATCAGGAGAAAAATGTTCATGATGAAAGATATCATATTAGGTAAAACAAAGGGTCACACAGCATGTCTTTCTAATCGGGCATGTTAAGAATAATTCCTAATAAATAAGTAAATCCTTTGGTTCTGACTCTGCAATATTTTCCTTATCCATTCTTCTTCATAACCATCATGCTGTTGTGCCTTTTGGGAAGATATCCATGTTCAGACATAGCAATAGCTCACATGATTTCCAGGGAGGAGTCATCCCTAGTAATATCGGAAAAGGTGACCAGGCAGGATGTTCTTCCTGGAGGATGTGCGACTGTTCTCTCTGCTCCTGTTTGTTGTCATAGAGCTCGCTCTGACGTAGAATGGCCTTGTCAGCAACAGAGCAGATCCTGCCGGGTCCTGCCGGTTCCTCACAGTTATTGCCATGCTCTGGCCCTTTGTCTCAGCCCCTTTGTCCACAATCACATCCAGGGTACTCCTCTTTGTTCCTGACATTCTGCCGAGTGTGAGGTCCTTCTTCAAATACTGGTTCTTCCATAACATACCCAGCATATGCGAGAGAAAGTCTTGTCTTCCTTGCGTCTAAGGAGTATCCGCACTCTATTTCTTCGAAGACATCCAAGTTCCTTTTTCTGGAAGTGGCTGTACTTTCACATTCTTTGCCAGCATCATAATTCAAATGAGTGGATTTTTAGTCTGCCTCCTTCATTGCCCATGTCTCATGTACATGTGAAGCGACTGCAAAATGCCATTGTTTGGATCAAGTACCTCCATCCTCATAGTGACACCTTTGCTTTTTACCACATAAAGACTGAAGTCTTGCAGCATATTTGCCCACTGCAATATACTGTTTATCTTCTTGACTTCTTTTTCCATGGGTATAGTTTGTGAATCCAAGTCAATTGAAATTATGTATAATATTAATCTTTGTCCAAGTATATCATGATAGTTATCATTGGTCTAGGAGAGAGGCTTTTCTTTTGTTTTCTAGTTTTTGTTTAGGTGCCATCCATTTTGAAAGCGGTAGTGGTTTTGATCTTCATCAGTAAGTATTTCAAGTCTCTTTCCTTTCAGCAAACAAATCTACATATCATAGGTTTTGTGTGTGTGTGTGTGTGTGTGTGTGTGTGCGTGTGTGCGGGATCACGGCCTCTGGTGGCCATGGGCACTACCCAGCTGCTGCTGGATCTGAACCATCAAGCCCATGGGTTGCAGTTCTGCACTCAGCCACTTACACCACCAGGGCTCAGCCCCATATCATAGGTTTTAAAGGAGCCTTTTTCCCAATGTTATATCTGAGCTCTTCATGATATAGTTCAGTTTGCCAGTTTACTTGCCCAAGATACAGACTGAATCAAGTATGGCGAAAGAAGTCAATGTCGACACACACTTTTCCTGATTTTAAGCCACACAATGTCCTCTCATTTTTGCTTAAGCAACTGCCTCTTGGTCTGTGTATAAAATTCTTATCCCCTTTGATTTAAATTGATACGTGTTTTTGTTAAAACATCTCAAGACCAAGGTGTCTCCAGGGATACCTCAGCACCATGCCTCTACCTGGGCTAGCCTATTTCCCCCATTTCTTGGCCAGAGAACTCCTAATTTGGAGAAAGTAAAAAAAGTCTGGAATCCCCAAGCAACCTACTATTAAAACTTCTGCTTCATATATAAGTTTTAGTTTTGGTTTGGAGTATAAAAATGTGACCTCTAAAAACCATGCAATCCAGATGAAAAAATGCACTAGGTAATTGTTAGTTTTGACATCTAAATTGGGCTTAAGAAATATAAAAGAAGATATGTGTAAGCAATTGATAATTAGAAGAGAAAAGTTAAATCAAAAGTTTCCCCATAACTGAATATTTAATAGTTGCTTGGCATACTTTGACTTATTGCAAGTTTATATATTTATAGCAGATTTCATATTTCTATTGTGCTGCTTGTAAATTACTCATTTTAAAAGTCAGAAAATCAATTTCTGTCAACATATACTATAGACTGTGGACAGAGAATTCTTCATATAAAAGACTGAAAGAATAATACAGTAAATATCCATGTACTTGGTACTTGAATTTTAAAATTAAAGTACTCTATTGGCAATAAAAATTGCTTGTAGGTGTATAGATTAAGGTTGGTGTTATTACCACAGGTCTACTCTTCCAAACTCATCAATTGCTCTGAAGATGAAAGATGAAGCTTGCTGCTTCTGAAATATTTCTTCTAGAAGCCCCATAAAGGTTATTATGAGTCTGAATCAGCTCAGTGACAGTGGGTTTGGTATTTATATTGACTTTAAGGAGCCTAGGTGGCACTGGCTTTGTTCTGCTAATTTTGCAGTGAGTCAGATTGAATAGCTACTCCACAGGTGAAAGACAAGTCCATGTTCTCTGTGTGTATTTACAGTCTTGGAAACTGCATAAGGCACTGAGAGGCAGAGCTAACTCAATGGCTGGCAGCTTGGGTTTGGTTTTAGAGTTCGATGGTAAAGTGGCTGTGTGTTGAACTTCCAACTGCATGGTCAACAATTCAGAAACTCTGATGTCTCCTAGAGAGATAGACAAGACGTTCTATTTCTGTAAAGAGTTACAGACTCAGAAACCCAGAAGGGCAATTCTAATCTGTCATATTGAATCACTGTGCGTCAGAATGGAGTCAAAGGCAGTGAGTTTGGTTGGAGTTTCTGAGCATGCAGAATATTTAAGGAACTCAGCTTCTCACCGAAAGGTTAGAAGTTCAAATTGACCCAGAGATCCTTAGAAGAAAGGTCTAGAATTCTCCTTCTGAATAATTAGCATTGGAAATACTGTAAAACCTACTTCTATTCCAATATAGATGTGGTCAGCAAGAGATTGAGTCTATGGCAGCTAGTTTTATTTGTTATATTGGCTTTATTATTTACTATCCAAATCTTCATTACTCTACACATCTGTTAATTCATTTTATTTTATGTATTTCCAAATATGTTGCATTTATCTGTATGCATCATCCATAACCTCTTTCAGATATGTATTATTAATTACCATTAAATGTTATACATATAAATTTTACATAAATTGAACTGAAAAATAACTAAATATACAACACAATAAATTTTAACATATGCATATATTTGTTTAGCCCAAACCTTCCAATGGAGAAAATTGCTGTCATTTGAGTAAATGACAGCATATCATCCTCTAAATGAACATTTTTCTCAAAGTCTCTACTATTAGCTGTTTTTTGGCAGTTTTATAATGATAGATTAATTTTCACGCATCTCTATATTTTATGAATGGAATAATATAGTTCATAACACTTTATGCCTGTTTTCTTCTGCTTAGCTTTTTGAAATTTATCCCTTTTTGTAGTTGCATGTATCAGTAGTCATCCTTTTTTATAATTGAATAGTACTCTATCACATGAATATTCTAGAATTACTGATCTAGTCTCCTATTTATTAACACTGTAGATATTTCTAGATTTTAATTATTATTAACAAAACTGAAATTTTGTATAAAATAATTTTATCAATGCCTCATTGTATAGACTATTTCTGGTCATAATATAAGTGTATACTTACCTTTTGAGAAATGGCCACATATGTTTTCCAAAATGAAGACTAAATCTTTACTTCCAATGATAATGCTTAGAACTTCTGATTCTCCCAAAGTCAAACAGTCATTTGGTGGGATGTCTTTTTAATGTAAGCACTTCTTGTTGCCGTGTGGTGTTCAAGTAATGCTTTAATTTTATTTTCTGAGTGAATACTAATAGTGAATATACTTTTGTAAATTCTCTTGCCTTCCTTGTATAGAACATAAATTCAATTCTAGCCTCCAATGCAGCCCCATTTGCTTGTCAGTGGAAGATTTTGTGTTGCTAAAATACTGAGTCATGTTCACAAGAATTTACAAGCTAAGGAAGAGAGGCTTTGCAACTACTTTCAAAAATCTACCAATATAGATGGCAACCATCATCTGATTGTCTATGGGGCTGGCATGATTCAGTGATTATAACAAATATAATAGGTTTTATGTCTAGGTTTTTGAAACAAATGTATGTGTGTATTTGTTTTCGAAAACAAAGTTGAAAGGAATTCTCTACCCAGACATTGAAGCTTAATCTTGGAATTATAAATTCCCAGGTGTGGATAGGATATCTAAAGTTTATTTCATAAACACATTCAATTATTTTGACCTATCTGTGTTTGCTATTACTGCCAATAATGCATTATCTCTTTCTCCATTAATCTTGGTGATGGCTAAGTTAAAGCTTCCTGAAACAATTTACTCTGTGGAAAATTCTAGGAAGAAGATTATTATTTATAAAATTTAATGAACATCATCCTTATTATACCAATGAGTTACATGACTCTACTAGCCATCAAGGCAAAATACTGGTGTGACTGAGGTGAGGGTCCTTTACAAGGATATCATTGGAAATTAGGAGCTCTCATTTTCTGGGACTGGCATATGAAATGGCCACAAATCCTACAACTTAAATTAAAATTATTTCTTTCACAATTTTTAAGAATAAAAATTCAAAATGAAAGTGACAGTGGAGTCATAATGCCTCCAAAAGCTCTATAATTCTTTTTCTTTACCTCCTCTAGCTTCTTCAGGAGCCCTAAATCCTATGTTTTCCTTGGTTTATAGGACTCAGTATATATTTCTTCACACAGCCTCCTCTCCTGTGTGTTTCTATTCCTTTTACTACCTCTCCTTCTATAAAGGTACTTGTCATTGAACTAGAGACAATCATAATCTACCACAACATCACCTTAACTTTAAACTGGTAGAATCATATTTCTGTATAAGTTTACATTCATGAGTTCCAGGTGGACATGAAAGATTGGAGAATAATAATACCAGTGCATCTTTCAAATTTAATAAAAATGAAGTTTGCATTTTAGGTCAGAACTGTTTAACAAATTATTTCTAAGATGAGTTTGTATTTTAGACAATCAAACACTGCTATTATCTTTTATTACGTAAGAGAAGTTTGGCAGTATTGGCGACAATAAATTGCTTTTAGAACTTTAAAAAAATTATTACATTTTAAATAACCTATAGACCATCAATAGTTTCTTTTGTTAGCACCCTTCAGTTGTTTAAGAAAATGCTGGCAAAGTAATTCATACAATTTTTAATGAAATAGAAGAAGGCAATAAGCACTAGCTGAATATTGGAATTAAATAATGAATGCTTTCTTTTGGTTGGAGGAGGAGGAATTACTGATGTTTTGTCTGAACAAGTTCTGGGTCAAACTTCCAAAAGTTTATGATCTAATTCACAATTGAATAAAGTGAACAAAACAACAACAAACACACTTCAGTGGGGATATGGAATTAAGCGAGAGAAACATTTTCAAAATGGTAATATTTGAAGAGAGTTATTTTCATAGTGTGTTTTACCCGTGTCTGTTGTGTATCATGATTCTATTTGAATTCCAGCAGGTTGCCTATGCTATTTTTTAATACCCAATGATTACATTAATATGCCTCTGTATCTACAAGGTCCACAACCTCGATCAGATTCCAGGGATAGTAGCATTTCCACTAAAATTTTAGTAATTCTTCTTTGTCAGAAATTGAACCGTCCCCTGATGAAATTTAAATACTAAAATAGAGTTCTTGCATTGATCCTTTAAACTTAAGCTCATAGCTTTAATTTTTATAGCATAGTCAAGAAAATGAAGCAATAAATTACAATCATAATCATAAAAAGAATGCAAACAGAAGAGGGAAATATGGTTTTCTTTAAATTATTTTACTAACATTAAAAATAACCAGATTTTAAAAAGAATTCAAGGCTGAGCCCCGGTGGCGTAGTGGTTGTGCGCGGGACTGCGGCCCACTGGGATGGAGGTTCAATTCCAGCTCCACAGGGCAAAGGATGGGCCTCCTACTCCCACCACCAGGGCAGTGATGCCCTAAAAAAAAAAAAAAAAAAAAAAAAGAATTCAAAATTAAGATGAACATTTTTTAAATCACTGAATTAGTAAGTAATATTTGGATGAACAACATAAGGCAAGAAAAAGTCCTCCAAGTTTAACTTATTTGGACACATTGGAATTTGAAATACTTCTTTTCCTTCTGCAGAGAATATGTCTTGTGAGTTTGTGGAAGAAAGGTCAGGGTAAAGGTAGAAACAAAAACAGAAAATTGATTCCTGACAGTTTACTTTGAGATATGATAAAAGTCTTATGTACCACCTCTTTTAGTCTAATCAGTCCTCTAAGAATGGCCTTTCTATCAGAGATGCCCTCCATGCCTCAGGGATTGAGTTTAAATTTAGGGATAGATTGATGGTAGGTATGTGCTTTATCTGCTCCACGAGGAGCAGCTACAAACCAGTGACACTCATATATAAGAAAGAACTTTATATCAAGAAAGACATTTCTACTAAGGAAATGACCATCGTAGTCCAGCTCAAGTCCTTGAGTTTGGTGCTAACCAGAGGTCTCTCCAGTCTCATGCAACAAACAGACAAGGAAGCACGTAGGCAAAGCAAGAAGCTGCAGAGCACAGGCTGGTAGGTACACAGTTGCATGGATCCAAGGTCAGCAGGAACATGGTAAGACACCTACAGCTCCCAGGATTGGAAGACCATGTGTGCAACTAGCCTGAGAAACCAGACACAGGATAAAGCAAGCAAGAAAGAAAAATGGTGAGAGATTTTTCTCTGCAGTGTCTCATAAATAGACCATAATCACAATGAGACATTATAAGGCTGTGACCTCATTGACAGGTTGGACTATCCCTATACTTACCCACCGGTGTACCAAGTTGACACACAACCTAATCATGACAGGGTTTCAAAGAACTGTGTGTGTAAAAAGAATTGCTTTACTCTCTATTTCTGTCCCAGCTTTTAAGAAATGAAGGAACATAATTATGTATGAAGAACCCTTTTTTTCTCCAGAAAAAAGATTCCATCTTAGATAAATAACATTATTATATAAATATAAAAATTTTAAATGGGAACATATACCTGACAAAGTGGAAATCACTTGTTATGATTCTTCTGTCCACATCTTTCAAACCCTCATGAATGGAATCATGAAAACAGGATGCTGAAAACACTAATAGAAAATATAGATCTGTTTCCCGTTCATCTGGGTCTATAGGTGTATGAGACTGGACTTTATGGTGAAGCAAAACCAGATGCTTACATATGTATATAAAGAGTTTATATCAGTCAGAAATTTATATCAAGATAAACTACAAAGCCCCAGAGGGACTATCCATTGTAGTTCACTCCTATGGATCAGATGTTGGGTCCATGTCTCTCCCAGACACATGTGGTTGCAGGGCTGAAAATCCAAGGAGTTGAAACAGAAACTAAAAATCGAGTGATGGCAGCAACTGTGGAAAACCTCCTCTTTCTCCTGCAGTGCAGCTGCTGGTTTCCAATGGCTGACATTGTAGTTAACAGCCCAAATGTATAAGCTGAAAATGTTGCCTTCGACACCCAAATCTTACTGCGAAAACAACAGGACTCAAACAAATGACAACAATGTCATGAGAAAATTGAGAATCCTGTGCTATGTGGTACCTATAGAATCTCAGACACTGGACAAAACAAAACAAAAGAATAATAAAAAACCAGTCCACTGATATTGAGTAGCCTCTAACTCAGTAGGCTTATATAGGGTTCCTGAGGCAGTATATGTTTATAGGAGCAAATAGCTTTCTCTTTCTCCCATAGAAGAGCTATTATGCTGAGTGCAGCTACTCAATTGCAAAAGTTCAAAAGCTGTATGAATTCACTACTGTAAGGATAAACATGAAGATGAAGACGAACTCTTATTTCTAGGTCATGCAATCTGCTAACCCATTCTGCCAGGCAAGCAGTAGAGAACCTGACTCATGCCCAAGAAGCGTACAGCACCCTCTCCCTATGGACTTCCTAGAAAGCATGTTGACAGCAGCGGCTTCACCGCAGCTGGGCTGTTTTACAAAATCAGGAGAGGCAGATTACTGGTTAAATGATGATATAGAAAATGGTGCCATGGTCACCCCAAACCAACAGATATTTCTAGCAGAGGGATAAGTGGCCCTGAGGAGAAACTCAAGTGAAGATGGGAAGGGAAACATGCATGTTAGTAGAAAAATAGGAAGGACCAACCTCCCAAGGGAAAAAGTGCTTAACATTTACTTGGAACCCAAGAGAAGAATATACTTGATACTTTGTTCCTAACTGGGCATATTAGACTTAGTTTCTATTCAGTCCCTGGGGACCCAGATCATATGCTATAAACAGTCTCTAGACCAATAAAGCAGGAAGGTGACAGGCTGGTGAATGCAAAGTCTTGTGGGTTCCACAGCATCTTCAGGGCTAAGGTAGGTCTCAGTTACATCAATACACAAACAGTCACTTAAGGACTTAATCCGTTCAAATAAATAACGCATGTACTGCAGTTTAAAAACAGCCTACACTTGAATAATCTTTTCTCAATTACATGTGTGTGTTTTTAAATCATTTTATTGGGGGCTCGTACAACTCTTATCACAATCCATACATCCATCCATTGTGTCAAACACATTTGTACATTTGTTGCCAACATTATTCTCAAAACATTTGCTTTCTAGTTGAGGCCTTGATATCAGCTCACTTTTCCCTCCTTGCCCAATACCCACTCCTTCATGAATCTTGATAATTTATAAAGTATTATTATTTTATCATAGCTTACACCATCTGATGTCTCCCCTCACCCACTTCTCTTCTGTCCATTCCCCAGGAAGGAGGTTATTTGTGGATCCTTGTAATTGGTTCTCCTTTTTTACCCCACTGTCCCTCTATCTTCCTGGTAGCGCCACTCTCACTACAGGTCCTGAAGGGGTCATCTGTTCTGGATTTCCTTTGTTTCCAATTTCTATCTATACCAATATACATCCTCTGGTCTAGCCAAATTTGTAAGGTACAACTGGAATCGCGATAAGGGGGGGGGGCAATTAAGAACGAAAGGGAAATACTATGTTTCCTTGTTGTTACACTGCACCCTACCGGCTTGTCCCTCCCTGTAACCCTTCTGTTAGGGGATATCCAGTTGCCCACAGATGGGCTTTGGGTCCTCATTCACGCTGACATTCCTCTCATTTGTAATGATATGATTTTTTGTTCCTTGATACCCAATCCCTTTGAGATCTCCTGATCACACAGCTGGTGCGCTTCTTTCATGTGGGCTCTGCTGTTTCTCAGCTAGATGGCTGCTTGTTTACCTTCAAGCCTTTCAGACCCCAGATATTATATTTTTGATAGCTGGGACACCATCAACTTTGTTCAGCACATTTGCTTATGCACCTAATTTGTCTTCAGCGATCCTGTCAGGAAGGTGAGCATCATGGAATGCCAGTTTAATAGAACAGTGTTCTTGCATTGAGGGAGTACTTGAGTGGAAGCCCAATGTTCATCTGCTACCTTAATACTAAACCTATAAATGTATGCACACAGATCTATATCCCCATCACTCATAAATAAGTATATTTATATATGTACATGCCTGCATTTAGACCCTTTGCCTCCTAGTTCTTTACTCTATTTCCTGTTACTTCCCCCTGGTCCCACTATCATGCTTAGCCTTCATTTGGGTTTCGCTCTGTTACATTACCCTTCCTCAAGCCCTACCTGGCCTCTTATACCCTCCTCACAAGCAATTGTGGATCACTTGTTTTTTGCTTGTCCCTGATTTTGGTAGTAACACTTCCTTTCCCCTACCAACCCCTCTTCTCTGCTCTCCCGGGAACAGTCAGTCCCTTTGTTTTGTCCTCCAGTGTTTATCCAGGCATGCTCCCGTTTTGATTAACTTTATTTTGGGGGAGTCAGACCATGCTGCTTCCCCACCACGTGACCCCAGCAATGTTCTCTGTCACAATCTGCTCCAGTAAGGGGACAGCGTGACATGAGATTTTGTTGGTTGCACAGTCCCCTGTGAGCCACAAGCTCCCTACAAGAATGTCATCCTCTGAGCATCATGTGCCATCATGGGCTCCAGTCCAGTTCTATTTCTCTTCCTCCCTCTTGGCTTGCCTCTGCGGGGTTGTGGCATACTGGATTCTCTCTCCAACCGGTAGGTTCAGTTCTGCTCTCTGCCACACCCACTTACAGGGAAGGGGTCAGTTGGAGGTCGTGCTTTTCATGCATCCTTCCATGTGGCCACGCTGTACTCATGGTTTGGTGAATCATGGTTGGGTTGGATGCCCACTCCAGATTCTGTGAAGATAAGATCAGTATTCTGCTCCTGGGTGGGTTAGTGCCCTGCTCCCTCTGTTATCCTTTCACTTTCAATCCTCTAACACCTTTCCATCTGCCCTCCTTTTCCTATTATTGTGTTGGTGCGTTTTAAATTCTATACCATTCACTAGATTAATGACACCATGAAAAGAATGACTTAAGATTCAGAGAGACGATCAATAATGTCCTCTACCATAAAAGGACATTGATGACTCTAAGGTGAACCAGCAGGCATATATAAATCATAAATACATGAGTGAATTTGGGGTTCAAACTTAATTCTAGCTCCAATTTGTGAATGATTCTTTCAGATTACATGTTTGTGCTTGATATGCACCCTGATGAAGAGGTCAGTATAGAATATAAATGTGGCAGCAAAGTGTGATGAAGACTCTAGAGGGTGGCTGGCAATCAGAAAGAAGAGCATCTGGAGTCATAAAGATTTGTTTTCAAACAAGCAGACATCTAAGCAAGGTATCAACTAAGTCCATATGGAAGAAGCACACCATCCTGTGTGATCCAAGAATTGTCAAAAATGTAATACAAATACAAAGAGCTGAACGGTATCAGAATGTAAGTTGCAAACTCCTGGTTTGCAGAAGGTTCTGGATGACAGTGGAAGCCAAAATCCCATTTGCAGGATCTGCATATGGATTAAACTTCTGTTGATTTCCTGCTACTCATCATATAGGGTTTCAATAATCTGGTAATCAGAGAGAGTATCTTAGAAATGACTATAGCAGATTAAATTGCAATATCTAGTTTGACCTCCTTTTGACAGATATGACAGTTCTAGCAGTTAAACAAAAGGGAGATGGAGAGCAGGGAAGAGGAAGTAATAGTGGATGAAGTCTCTAGTGAGTTCTCTCTGAACACACACCAGAAATGTGACTAACCTTGCTATCATGCAAAATGCTTTTAAAAGTGCAGTATGACAGATATAACTAGATTAAAACCTTGCACCTTATCCTGTTTTGAAGCATTTTAAAGTTGTTCTACTTCTTAATATTTTCTGTTTTCTTTCCAACTGGGGTTTTCCCTATTTTATTTTGTTATTGTTGCAAGCTTTTTTAACTCATGATTTTGTATTTCTGAATGTCTGTCTGTATGTGAAAACCAGGATGTGTGAATCTATAGAGACAGTAACTGGATTGATAGTCCCCTGAGAGTACAAGGGTGGCAGTGGATTGAATAATAAAGAGTACAAGGAAAAAGATAATTTTCTAAAAGCGTTGTGGTAACGATTGTAAAATACTTTTTATATGATTCAACTATTGAATTGTATCCTATTTGGATTATTCTAATAGAACTACTTATAAAAAGTGCTAAACAAGAATCAACTATATATTGAATGTAAATATTAACATTTAATGGAGAAATATATATCATATTTAAAGTAAGCAAAAGAAAACTACTTTGGTTTTATTAAATTTCAAAGATGTAACAACAACAAATCAGTGATAAAAATGGTTCTACTTTAACAAAACAAAGAAGAAATGTAGCTTGTGTACAATAGACAAGACTTTGATGGCTATGAGGAGGAGACCAGTAAGTTGCGTGCGACTGGGGTGGGGCACAGGCAACAAAATGGAGGGTTTAGCATGGGAGACAGAGGGGGGAGGGTGTACTAATGATATAGGAATCAATCGTCCATAAAGACATGACATTTATTTTTGCTTGAGCGAAGCTGAATGCTGGATTGTCAAGAACCAATTGGATCTAATTATCATTTATAAATTGCTTTAAATAAATGTTAATATATATTCTTACCAAGCTGATATGGACCACTTACCAAAGAAGAACAGACTCTGGACAAAAACCTAATTAAAAATGTAAAATATGAAACAGTCTATTAAGCATATTGTGGCAGTTATTTACCTCTTCAATTTTATGATTGGGATGTAGGGGTGGAGTCCAGTCTGTCAATCTGGAGATAGCCATTGGGTAGCCAATGAGACCTCTGTGTGGGCATGGCTTTCTCCTAGGAATTCTGGGAAGTCTCATGGTATTTCCCTCATGGAGATGAGAGAACATTCCCCCAGTTGTCAGTTGCTGTGCTGCCAAGACAAGATGGCAGTATCCAAGGAACTGGAGGAGCCAGAGGAGAAGCCACATGGCCTTACCCTGATGGAACCATACCTCTAAAGCTGGAGAAGCCACGTGGAGACACCTGCCAGCACTGGATGCTATTGATAGACCCTGAGTCCTGGAAGCGAGGAGTCAAGGGGAGACCCCTGCCAACACCGGGATATTTTGACTGCCCATGCTTTGTGAGTCAGAAGGCGATTTTATAGACTGGTATCGGACATATGAGCTGGTGTTGGATTTATGAACTTGGATTGGACTCTGTTGGGATGCTTTCTCAATGTTCCATTCCTCTTGTATATAAACCTTTCCCATATGTCCATATTAACACAACTATATTTATCTAAAAATAAAATAATGGTAGAGTTACACAAAAATTATTTTTTCTTCAATTGAGAAATCTCTTAAGTAATAAATGAGAAAAGTATTTCAAGACATATTGAACAAAATTTTGAATTAAATGAAAACTAAACTGCAACTTATTAAAATGTGCTGGTAACAGTGAAAACATTGCTTAGGAGAATATTTATAATATTGGATGCATATTTAGAAATATAGGTATATTTATATAGCAATATAAATCGAATACATAATTAGTAACTATATATAACATACTTATATAGAGATATAGACATGAATGGAGTGACGTTTATCCTGTCAAGTAGCCTGGTTGTACCTCTTGATGGGCATGGCCTTCTCATAAGGAGGATCCTGGGAACTTTCTCTCTTTCTTTCTCTGCTTCACCTTGCTGTTGGTGATCCATGCAGCTGAGACACACAAGGACCCTGGAGATGCACACATTGCCATGGGATCCACACACTTTGCATCCACCAGTCTGTGACCTTCCTGAATTTTGCATCATTGCACACAGCTATGTGAGTCCAAAAAGGGACTTATGGACTAGTATCAGTGTTATGGATTTTATCTGGACTGTACGGGAATATTTTCTTGATATATATTTAATTACATATTATTATATCTTGATATAAAGTTTTCTCATACATGCATGAGTGTTTCTGTGTTGTTTCTCTAGTCAACCCAAGCTAACACATTATATATAGATAGATTCACTATGTATAGATATAGCTACTATATTCACTATATAGAGATAAAGATATATTAATATACCAATTGATACACACACATATATAAAAATTGATGAAGAAAAACACTTGAGAAAATCTAGCATCCATTTTATTATAACTTCTCAGGAAGTAGGAATAAAGGGGGGATTTTCACAGCTTGAAAAAAATCTAGAACCCCCTCCAATCCAAATAGGACTAGGTGCTTTCCCTAAAACCAGGAGTAAGACAAAATGGCCTGTCTGATTCCTAATATTTAGTCTCATTGAGAGAATTCTAGCTAGTGAATAGGAAGGAAAGGAAATATTAAAATATTCATATAGGAAATGAAGGCAGGCAATTAATTCACAAGTGATGTAATTGTCCATCTGGCCAAAAAGATCAACATAAAAGATAGCAAATATAGAAAGTATACCACATACAAAGGATAGTTCTTTCAAAGGAGACCTGGTGGTGTAGTGGACTGCAATCTGCAAGGTTAGCAATTCTAAACCATCAGCCACTCTCTGGGGAAAAGCCAGGGCTTTCCACTCCCACAAAGATGTATAGTGCTGAAAACTCACAGGGACACTTCTCCTCTGTCCTGTAGAGAAACTGTTAAACAGCGTTGCCTTCAGGTTGCAAGTTGGTTTTGGTTTGTTTCCTGCATGTCAGCAATGAGTAACTTGAACTTTAAATTATAAATAAAAACAATACTATTTACAACAACATCAAATTGAAATACTTCAATATAAACCTCAGCAATATATTGACAGGAGTGTTTTAGAGATATTTTGACTTTGATTCCAGAGCACTGAAATGAAGTAGTTGAATAAAAGGATTAATATATTTTTTTCAGTTATTCAGGGCAACTAAAATTCAAGATCACACTATCCTAGAGCCTATTATTTGTAAAAATAGACAATAGAAAAGTGGGTTAAGGGAGGCATCAGACAGCATAAGACATGACAATATAATAAAAAAATAAAAATAAAATATAATGCAAAATCAAATCAAATCAAATAAAATATAATAAAAAATAAAAATATATATAATTTATCAAGGGTTTCTGAGGGAGGGGGGCCAGGGAGATAGGGGAAAAAATGAGGAACTGATAGCAAAGGTTCAAGTAGAAATAAAATATTTTGAGAATGATGATGGCAACAAATATACAAATATGCTTGACACAATGGATAGCTGTATGGATTGTGATATTTGTAAAAACAATATGGAGTATTGTGAGAATTATCAACATGTGATATAAAGATATGAAGTATATGTTAAAATGACAACAACAGTCTTTCTCATTATGAATAAAACCACATAGAAAATATTGCAAATTAGATCAAGCATAAAATATATCAAAAGGATCAGATGGCATGGTTCTGGCCATTCGAGTCAAATTTACCATTGTAATCTAATATAGTAGTCTCTCCAATTCTATCTGATATAGGCTGGTCATATCCCTCCATCATGATTAGAAGGAATCACAAGAGTCCTGTACCCTGTGTAGATTCTGCAAATGAACCTTGGACTGCCGATGCCATCCATAGTCTTCTGCATACCAGACTCTCACAAGCTATACTCTGAAACCTCCTTAGATTTCATTTATATGATCTACAATCTTTGGATCATGGGTGTTAGTGTGCTTCTTCTATGTGGGTTTAGTTTATGTCTTACTTTGATGACTTTGAAAATAACCCATGCGCTCCCCCAATAAAATGATTTTAATTAAAAAATACCCCATGTGGTGTTCTCTCTGACAGCCAGAAACCATCTGACTATTATTTTCATTTATCTTTTTGTGTGGCATCACTGCCCTGTGGAAGTAGGAAGCTCAACCTTGCTCCTGGAGAGCTGCTGCTTGATTTGAACTGCAAGCCCTATGGGCTGCAGTTCCGCATACAATCACTATACCACCAGGGCTCGGCCTAGTTAATTTTTAAAACTTGATTTGTGTATCTTGAAGCTATGTCTGGGTGTTTAGAAATTTAGAATTATCCTTTGTATTTGATTGACTATCTGCCATTATAATAGGTCTATTCAACCTTTACTATATTTTTTCATTAAATTCTGTTTTCACGTCAGTAAGATTGTTTTAAAAAAATATCTTTTATGTAGGGAAAGGGAGTGGTGTTCACAAACCAGGGACAAGGGAACAACAAGTGATCCAAAATCAGTGGTGAGGAGTGTGTCGGAGGCCTGGTAGGCCTTGGTCAAGGGCAATTTAACAGAGGATTACTGAAACCCAAATGAAAGCTGAGCATGATAGTTGGGCAAGAGGAAAGTAAAAGGAAATAGAGGAAAGAACTAGGAGAAAAAGGGCATTTATAGAGGTGTAAATATAGGCATGTACATATGTAAATACACTTATTGCTGATGATAGGGAAATGGTGCATATACTTTATATTAATAGGTTTAGTATTAAGGTAGCTGATGGACATTAGGCCTCTACTCAAGTACTTCTTCAAAGCAAGAACACTGTGTCCTATTAAACTGGCATTCCATGATGCTCACCTTCCCAACACAATTGCTGAAGACAAATGGGTACACAATCAAATGTGGTGAAGAAAGCTGATGGTGCCCAGCTATCATGTCTGGGATCTGAAAGGC